>CAUYPK010068231.1:0-43327 GCA_963574355.1 Loris lydekkerianus | reverse complement strand
CACTGGAGTTAAATGATATCTCAAAGTAGTTTTGATTTGCATTTCTCTGATGATTAAAGATGATGAGCATTTTTTCATATGTCTGAAGGCCGTGCGCCTGTCTTCTTTAGAGAAGTTTCTCTTCAAATCCCTTGCCCAGCCTACTGATTTCAAATCTAAATGTTTTGCAGTAGATGTGGAGATCTTATTTAGCCTTGAGGTCCATCCACATTTTTGCAATATAGGGGCTTTGGCCACAGAGGCCTCCTTCCGGCATGAGACTTCTGAATAGCCACTACCCACACTGTTTTTTTCCAGGGCAAGGGGTGTTTCCCCATAATCCCAAATTAGCCCAGGACCTGGCCGCTTCCTTCTTTCCCTCTTACTCTGGATCTGAAGCCCCTTCACTAGTTTCTTTTCCTCTTCCTAAAAACAGGCTAAAGTCTAGCCCATTTCACACACACCATCACCTCTGCCTCTGCCCCCACCGCCAAGAAATCCTTCCCTTTGATGCTATGAGCTGGTGTCCCTTTGGGCTGCTCTTTCCTTTCCTTCAATCTCAACTTGTTTTCAAGAGTCGATTTTATATTCATTACTTTCATTCTCGGTCCTTACCACCCTGTGCTCCTGCCTTCACCTTCACTGTCTGCCTGAACTACTATGAATGCTTTGATGGGGAAAGTGACCTCTGTTCATGGATCCACACATTCCTTTGTCAGTCTTCCTTCTCCTTTTCTCCAACAGTTGCCACCACCGAGACAGCTGCTTTCATTCCAATCTCTTTTTTCCTGTGGGTTCTGTGGTTTTCCTTTCTCCCTAGCCAACCTGACCAACCCTCTTTTTTGCACCATCTTTGCTTTTTCTTTCTTTTCCAGATTAGGAAAAGTAAGATTATTTGGTTTCCTTATTTGGAGGTATCTTTATATTAATTGTGAGGATGGATTTTATGAACGTAAGGTAGTAGGCTGAAGAATGTTCCCCAAAGATATCAAGTCATAATCCCTGGAACCTGTAAATATTACTTTTTCTTTAACATTTTAAAAATTCATATTAATATAGGGTACAGATGATTAGGTTACATTGTTTGTGTTTCTAAGGTAAAGTCAGGTTGTAGTTGAGCCTTTCATCCGGGGGGGTATGCTGTATACCCTTACAATGTGCCCATCAGATGAGAATTTACCGATTTCCATCCTTCCTAACTCCCTCCCCCTGCTTTTCTTTCCTGTGGGCATCTAGTTGTTTTTCTATTGATTTTTATATTAGTATTGAGTATATTGGATACTTGGATTTCCATTCTGGTGATGCTTTACTAAGAAGAATGTGTTTCAAATCCATTCAGGTAAATACAAAAGATGTAAAGTTTTCATCTTTTTTATGGCTGAATAGTATTCCATGATGTACACGTACCACAGTTTATTAATCCATTCATGGGTTGATGGGCATTTGGGTTGCTTTCAAGTCTTAGCAATTGTGAACTGAGCTGCAATAAACATTTTAGTGCAAAATGTCCTTGTGATGAAATGAGTTATTTTCTTCTGGGTAGATACCCAGTAATGGAATTGTGGGATCAAATGGAATGTCTACATTTAGCTCTTTGAGAATTCTCCATACTTCTTTCCACACAGGCTGTATAAGTTTGCAAACCCATCAAGCAGTGTAAAAGTATCCATGGGACTTTGTGCTGTGGGCTATTCTCACCTGGGTTAGGTGTTATCTAAGGGTGTTTTGATTTGCATTTCTCTGATGATTAGGGATGATGAGCATGTTTTCTTGTGTTTGTTGGCCATTCCTCTGTTTTCTTTGGAGAAAGGTTCTGTTCATGTCTCTTGCCCAGTGATAGATGTGATTGTTTGCTCCTTTTTTGTTGGTTAATGTGAGTTCTCTGTAGATTCTAGTTATCAATCCTTTGTCAGAATTATAAATGCAAATATCAAGATCTTGAGATGAGGTGATTAAATGCAATCATTAAATATATCCTTATATTAGGAGGGCAGAGGAAGGTTAGACACACACATGGATGCATGCACACATACACAGAAAAGATGGCAATGTGAAGACTAAGGCAATGTGGAGTGCTGCAGCCACAAGCCAAGGAGTGCCAGCAGCCACCAAAGCTGAAAGAAGCAAGGAACTGATTCTCCCCTGGAGCCCCTGACCGAGTGTGACCCTACTAGGGGAGGGCGAGCCTGCTGATACCCTGTTTTCATTCCAGTGTTTCTGACTTAGGCTGTTGGCCTCCACAACTGTAGAATAAGTTTGTTATTTTAAGCAACCAAGTTTGTGGTAATTTGTTATGGCAGCCACAGGAAACTAATACACACCAGGAGGCAACAATATGGGAATATGAGAAATACAAACACCAGCAGAGAGCTCGTTTGGATGGCTCTCCATCTACATTTTCCTTGGAAAGCTTTCTGCTTTCACTCTCCAGGGGATCCAAACCAGGGAAACTGCCTCTAAAACTACATTCCCGGAATTTGTGAGCTCTCCTGTTGTTCTTTTCTCTTTGGGGATCCTCTGATTCCAGTATCCATCCTAGTTTAGCAAAGCACATATGCATTCCTTCCGAGTGTGTATGGTTTTCAATGACTGGTGATGGAATCTGGGAACCCACTTATATTTGGATGAGGTCAGTTCTGAGTGGGCGAGCTCATGTTAATTAGTTTAGCATAAGTGTAAACCTTTAAATAGACTCTTAGCTCTCCTCTGTTTCTGCATCTATCACAGGAATAGGCTGGGATTAGATAATAGCTGTGGTTCCTTCCAACTCTGAAATCCTGTGACTCTCTCACTAGCCTGCATTTACTTTCACTCAGGAGCCTGAGTCCCTTTGTACTGTGTGACCTTCTTCTATGCACAGGTTAGGTTCAACCTGAGCTCTTTCTCAGCTACTCAAGTTCCTGGAGTGGGAGGATTGTTTTTCATTCATGGTCCTAGAGCTTAAAAAAAAAAAATTAGCTCTTGGCGGCACCTGTGGCTCAAAGGAGTAGGTGCCGGTCCCATATGCCAGAGGTGGCAGGTTCAAACGCAGCCCTGGCCAGAAACTGCAAAATAAATAAAAATTAAAAAGAAAGTCTTTAAAAAAAAAAAAAAAAATTAACTCTTGATTGCGTTGGCATCCCTGGATTCAGACTTTGTAATTTACCCAAGTAAACTTTGCTTTCTTTCCCGAGGTTTCTACATTTCACCCAGAACTGTGAACAGAGATTGATCAGGCTAATCTGATTTCTTGCAGATTTCATTCCCTTTTTTCTTCGAATATATTTTTCTGTATTACGTGTTGCTTGCTTTAGACCTTCCCACCTCAATCAGATCAGCATGGATTATTGCCCCTTTCTTGAACCTGTGTCTTCCCATATACATTCTGAGATCCTTCACAGCTCTCACCTCCCTCTCTTCCAGTTTCCAGTAAGGATTGTACGTCCCCACTTCATACAGTGTCAGGGGGGTCAGTTGGTTCTCAGTCCCTCGTGATTATGAACCAGCACTAGCCTTCTCAGAATGCTTAGAATACAACTTTCTTACTAAACATTTTTTGAGCACCTACTATAAACCAGATATTTCTATGGCAAATAAGATGTAATTCCTGCTTTAAAATTTCGTTATAATGAAGTTAAGATAACCACACAAATAATAATAATGGTAAGTGGATGCTCTAAAATATTGATGGAAATAGCCCCAGATACAAAAGTTCATGGACCTAGGTTCTGGACCCCCATGCAGCATTTGCCATGAATGTGGATTTATGTGCACTAGTTTTCTGATATGCCCAAGGGATTTGTAGAAGCTATTTGTGAACATGTAGTATGGATTAAGTGATGTAGATATAAATGAGAAAGTGCCCAGCATTTATCCCTGGTTCATAGTAGCAGAATCAGCGATTCTTAAATGCCAGAGAAGGGTATTTATTCAAAGGGAGGAGAGATCACAGTTGGTTGAGTGGATCCAAAAGGGCTTTGTTAAGATGTAGTATTTGGGATAGGTCAGATTGGTGGATCCCCAGGCAAGAACCTTCTGAATTTCTTTTTTTATCCTCAGTATTTTATACGTAGATTGTGCTTAATATATGTGGTATGAATAGACTTCGAAGGACAGATGGGATTGTGAAGGATTGGATTGGACTTGGAGAGAGGGCATTCTGGGCAGGGGCACAGCATGGACTGGAAGGGACAGCTCATGTGGCAGAACACTAGTCTAGTTTGATGGGAGTATAGGCAAGTCATAGAAGTAAGAGTGAAATGTAAGCTGGGACTACCATGTGAGTATTGAGAGGGCCTTTCATGTTAGATGGGGCACCTGTACTTAATTCTATCTAGTTGCTCTTTAATTTTTCTGTCTCCAGCCAAATGTGGGGAAAGGGAGTTTTTTTTTTAATCATTGTTCTGGGTTGTTGAGAGTTTACCATTATAATTGCCATCTGTTTGTTGCAGGCAGTCTCTGGGAGGGATAATTTTTCCCTATGCTTAAGAAGACAGATGTAAATGGGCGGTGCCTGGGGCTCAAAGGAGTAGGGCGCCGGCCCCATATATGGGAGGTGACGGGTTCAAACCCAGCCCCAACCAAAAAAAAAAAGAAAATAGACATATAGAGATTGGCACTAAGAAGGAATAGAAAGGCAGACAAGTTTTTCTTTGTTTATGCCCCAAACTTGTTTTTCTTAAATACTATGCTAAACATTATTAATAGTTTTTAAGCTTTTAAAAAATATCATAAAATTCAAGTCAAAGAAGGCAAATATGCAGAAAGGAAGAATTCGTGATTTTTAGGTGAATTGGCACTCTGTTTCTAGCTATCAGTAAAAGAGTCAAATATATTTGGACCTATGATATTCTCTGTCCTAGATAATTTCACAGTGTTATGAAATAGTTTTACAACTTGAACCGACCTTACACATAACTCATATCACAATTAGATGTTGTGTTTCCGATATTAGTGTCCCTGAGAGAGTTGACACCCATGTACAGAAATAGCTGGGGAGTGTCTGAGGCATTTGAAGGAAGGGAGAACTATGGAGAGGCTGCTGAAGATGAACTTGACTCTGGTATTTCATTGTCAGTACACAAAGTACATTATTTTATGAACCTTTAAGAAAAAAGTGCTGTCTGTTATGTTTAATGATTGTCCTACCCTGCTCATGAGTTGGTCATCCTGGCTTCTCATGCCTCTGACCTTTCTTGCATCTCTTCTGAGATAGTTGGCATTTCCTGCTGCTGTCCCATATTGCTTGGCGTGAGACAGACATGCATCTCTGTAGCAAAATGCAGTTCAATTTCATTTACCTCTTGTTTAGAGCCCATGAAATGATTGATTGTTGCTTTGCAATAAGAAATTGTGCTCATTCTTCCAAAGAAAAATATTTACTCCAAGAATATCCAATTTATCCTACAATTTCATTTCCATGCCTTTCTACTTAACACAATAATGCGTTTCAATGTTGAATCAGCGTAAAATGGCAATTAAATTCAACACTAACTAACTAACTATAAACAAAGTTCAGTTAAAGTGGCAATGCTATGGACAGCTATGGCCAAGATGGTGCATACGCAAACATAGCAGCTGATGGAGGCAGTTAAAAAACCCCATTGATTATAAGACACACTCCCAATTTAGAGATGTTAAAATGTGCGGAAAATGTGCATAGGAGAAACAATTAAATACCACTCTTTAAAGCATGCCCGCCCATGGACCAGTCTGCCTCTTGCTTAAGTATTTCCTTTATGACTAAAGACTACATTAGTTGAACCACATCCCTTTATGGCTTTGGTTTCTTTTCTCCTTCTTTATCGTTATTTCTTGCTTTTTTTTTTTGGCAGTCTTGCTCTGTCACCCTGGGTAGAGTGCAGTGGTGTCATCATAGCTCACTGCAACTTCAAACTCCTGGGCTGCAGTAATTCTACTTACTCAGCCTCCCAGGTAGCTGGGATCCCAGGTACCCACCACAATGCCTGACTAATAGAGACAGGGTCTCGCTCTTGCTCAGCCTGGGTTCAAACTCCTGATCTCAAACAATCTTCCTGGCTCGTCCTCCCAGAGTGCTAGGATTGTAGGCTCTGGTTTCCTGATGTGACCAAAAACCATAATGGACATTGAATGACCGCAGTCATCTTACCAAGGAGCTCTGCAGAAAGGAAGGCAGATGCACTCGGCATCCATTCACCTAATTCGGTTTCTCCTTATATGTAGAGGCCTCCTTTGCTCCCTCCCACCCATTACAAGTACCAGTTACGAGTTAATTTAATGGATGATTTGTGCGGTTTATTTCAATTTTTTTTTTCTAGGATGGAGTCTCACTCTGTTGCCAGGGGTAGAGTACCAGTGGCATCAGCCTAACTCACAGCAATCTTAAACTCCTGGGCTCAAGCAGACCTCCTACCTCAGCCTCCCAAGCAGCTGGGACAAGAGGCATATGCCACCAAGCCCAGCTATCTGGTTTATTTCTTGATGGCCCACATTTCATAAATCATGTCTTTTCATATACATACAGGAAAGAATATGTTGAAATCATTGAAATCACATACCTTACCCTGCTGAGTCAGTTTCATCCTTAGCTCTTTGAACATGCTCATTGTAGGCGTCTCTGTACCGTGGAGTGTGCACTACAAATAGGGATGTGAGAAATCAAACTGTCAGTCCCCTCGTCTTCCAGGCTGAAGGCTGATAGACACAGCTATGTGTGTTTTGGCAGCCTTCACTCTGAATTGAGCAGATTTCAAACTTTCCTCTCAGCGGTGTACCTAGAGTTGAATCTCTGAAGACTTATTTCATTGCTGATAATTTGCAAGATGGAGAGATTTGAATTTTTACCTTATCCATTTTTTTCTCCAGTCACTTATTGGTGGAAAAAAACACTGAATAGGAAGTTGTGAAAGAGGAACAAAGAAAAGCTCAGGTAACTAGATGGTCCTGAAAAGGCTGCAAGAGAGATGCGGAAGGTACACACGCTGGTTGCTTTTGTTTCTGGCATTGGAACAGGGCAACTTTGCCTTGGAGCTGGATGTATTCATCCTTTGGAAGCTCCCTTGGGGTAGAAAGAAAACTTGATTCCTGTTTTGGGTATTACTCCTATTACTATCTTGAGAGGGTTGCTTCTATTTTAATCTGTTCAGGTACAGTTGGTTAGATGGTGAAATGTGATCATGTTTGCAGCATCAAGCACAATGTTCAGTGATAGATAAATCTTCCTATTAGCATTGAGTAATAATTTAATCTTCAAGTATATGTCTTAACATTTTAAACTATGCATTCACGAAGTTTACCTAATTAGCCAGTCCTTATTTTATTGTTATATAAAGAAAAAACCCAAATTTAAATGTACAACCCAGTTGGTGGAGAAAAAGAGACGTAATTTCATAGGGAAATTCTTACACAGAGAATTTTATGTCCTAAAATTTATACTTCTTCTTTTTTTGAGGTAAAAATAACTCCCTTCCTGAGGTTAAAAAAAAAAAGAAAAAAGCAAATAGGAAGTTGCTATATATAAAAAATAAGTGGCATAGATCTTCCTTTCAAACTTTTAGAAAATCAGGCTTAGAAAATCTCACATAGTTAAGTCAAAGGATCTCATTGTTTGGAAACATTTAAAATATTATGATTTTATGGGAATAAAAGTAATTGTTAGATGATCTGAATTTTTTTAAGTTGGATTTTTGATTTGATAAAAAGTCTTGATTATGTAATAGTTGTGCAGTTACAAACGCTTGTCACAACTTCCATAATTTACTGTTAAACTTGGTGAATATTTTTGTATGCAAATTATACTTTAGTAACACAGACAAAAAGATGAACTGTTTTGGAATTTAGAACAAGACTGGCTGGAATTCCAAGCAAGGGAGTTTCTTCTCTTTCCTTTTTTTTTTTTTTTTAATTTCAGGTTAATATAAGGGCTCGTATGATTAGGTTACATTGTTTGCATTTGTTATGTAAAGTCCAAGTTGTAGTTGAGCCCTTCACCCATGAGGTGTGCCATATACCCCTGTATCGTGCCAGTTAGATGAGAGCACACCAATCCCCTGACCTCCTACTCCACTCCTAAGCAAGGAGATTTCTCTGGACAAACCTTGATACCAAAATCATAGATGAGAATAGAAATTGTTGTTGTAATCAGAAGCCAAATGTAATGAACCTATTAAGAAAAAATGATGTAGTGACTATTTTACATGCTTATTATACTTCCCAGGATATTTAGGTCCATCCTTTGCTTCTATCACAATCATGTGTGTCTGTGGAGGTAGAGAGGGATGGAGACTGGGTGGGAGGTGGGCATCCTGTGAGAATGGAAGGATGCTTGAGGTACTGGATG
Source organism: Loris lydekkerianus (assembly GCA_963574355.1). Lineage (NCBI taxonomy): Eukaryota > Metazoa > Chordata > Mammalia > Primates > Lorisidae > Loris > Loris lydekkerianus. Next base: position 35,049 of record CAUYPK010068231.1, on the reverse strand, counting down.
AGGGTGGCGGTGAGGCAGAGCAATTTCTCCACTTCCACTCTCACAAACGCACGTGGAATGGACACTTAATATATTTTGAAAGGATTGTGTCATAATGAAAATGTAAAAGCAAAAGTGAGAAAAGAAAACAGATAAGTCCAAATTGGTATTATTATACAATTTCTTGTTTTTTGAAATTGGGACTACATGCTTATATACCAGAATATATAATCATAGTTTAGATAAACTGTTCACTTATTTCAGTCATCTGAATGTTCTTGAAAATGATGGCGGAATTGATGCTATTTGGGAGATTACTATTGATTTTTACTACTCTTGAAATTGTTGGATTGATTTTGCTGTGCTTTGGCAGTTAATAGGCCATTGATGTGCCTTAATTTTTAAGTACTAATTTAATGATATGTAATGGTGTTATTTGTGTAAATATTGTGTGCTACCGATTTTAAAATAAGATATGTCTACAAAGCATAGCCCTTTATAAAAATAGGGGAAAAAATTTTATCAATAGACCTATTATCCGATGATAGTCACTGTTATCATTTCGATACATTTCCTTTATTTCCTTTCAGTCTTTTTTCTCTGGCTCAGCTGGTTCTGTTTCTTTTCATTCTTTGTAGTTCATCTCTCTAGTGACAAACTGCTAGATTTTATAATAAACATATCTAATAAATACTGATATTCTCACTCATTTGTGGAATCTAAAAAAATTGATGTTATAGAAGTAGAGAGTAGAGCTGTGGTTACTAGAGGCTGGGAGGAGGTAGTGTGGATGGAGAGGGATGGGTAGAGGTTAATTGAAAGTATACAAAATTACAGCTAGCTAGGAAGAATAGGTTCTAGAGTTTTCTAGAACTGTGGAGTAACTGTAGTAACAATAATTTATTGTTATACTTTCAAATAGCTGGAAGAGATTTTTTTTTTTTTGAGGCAGAGTCTCACTTTATTGCCCTCCATAGAGTGATCTGGTGTCACAGCTCACAGCAACCTCCAGCTCTTGGGCTTAGGTGATTCTCTTGCCTCAGCCTCCTGAGTAGCTGGGACTACAGGCACCCGCCACAATACCTGGCTATTTTTTTGTTGCAGTTTGGCTGGGGCCAGGTTTGAACCCGCCATCCTTGATATATGGGGCCTGTGCCCTACCCACTGAGGCACAGGCGCCACCCTGGAAGAGATATTTTTTGAAAGAAATGATAACTGTTTGGGGTAAGGAATTTGCTAATTAGCTTGATTTGATCATTACACATTGTAAGTACTGAAATATCATTCTGTACCCCATACATATTTATAATTATGTATCAATCATTATGTGTCTTCCTATAGTCTCTTCAAATAGCCATAAAAGATTAACTGGCTGCCCTTCATGTCTTTGTGATAATCTAGTCATGAGCTATGAGTTTCTTTCTTCAGATGAAATGCTTGCTTTTCCATTTTTACACATCGCGTGAGTTTTCTCCTCCTTAATGTTCTCCAGGTAAAGGCTCTAAACCACTTCCTCTCGAAAGTTTGCCTCATTTCCTGTCCATTCATTTCCCTGACTTTGGCTGACGAGTCTTGATTTATTTGAAGTCAGACCAACTAAGCTATATACATATATAAAGTTTTCTCTTCCTGGGTAATTGATTGAGACAAGACTTCTCATCTTTTTCCCCTTTAAGGGAAATTGCTTCAGCTTAGAGATTATTTTTGAGTGTATTTGATTTAAAATTTTTTCATTATTACTTTGTGTCCATTTGGTTTAGTTATTTACCTAGAGATTTTTAAAGAGCCTATGACTCATAGAAGGCATTGTACATTCACATGTATTTTATAATCATTACCTAGGATGTTTACAGAATTCCACCCTCCCCCCCACCCTTGGGAGTTAATATGCAGCTGCTTTTTATTCCTCACCTGTTACTGTTACCCAAATATGGACAAGTCTGAAATGCCACAGAAGGCCTTCAGGAAAAACAGCAAAACAGATGACAAAGCAGCTCATTTCTTTTCTTCTTAAGGGTTTCTCTTTTAAAATTATTTCCAGAAGTAGATCCATCGAGCTACTTCCGCGTAGCAACGACTCAGCAAGGCCCGGCCTGAAACTGCCTCTACCTAGATACAGCCAATGTGGTACCATGCCACTGGCCCGACCCTGTCACGCATCTCTTCCTCCGCCTTCTTTCCCCGCCCCTTCTCCACAATAAAAAAAATAATAATAATAAATAAATAAAAAGAAATTCAAGATCAGCCTGAACAAGAACAAGACTCTGTCTCTACTTAAAAAAAAAAAAAAAATTAGCCTGGCTTGTTGGGATGTACCTGTAGTTCCAGCTACTCAGGAAGCTGAGGCAAGAGGATCACTTGAGCCCAACAGTTTGAGGTTTCTGTGAGCTATGACGACGCCACTATACTGTAGCTGGGGTAACAGAGACTCTGTCTCAAATTTTAAAAAGAAGAAAAAGAAATATGATTGAGAAAAAAACAAAGAGATCAATGTCAGGACGCCGTGGCACGGTCAAACAGAAGCCTGACGGAGTGGGCTAAAGATTGATTTGGAAGTGAGAGTTGGATCCATAGAACATAGATGACATCTAGGGAGCTCAACTGAGGCAAAACAATGGGTGGACCTCAGAGCTGAGAGGGTTTGTTTTTAGGATAGGAGAAATTTGAGAGTATTTGTGGAATCAAAGAAGAAATCAGGAGGGAGCGGTGGGGAGAGGGGAAACTGAGGAACCTAAGAAGTTGTGGGGTGACAGAATTGAGAGATGGAGACCAGCTTTGAATCATGGAAGGACACCTCTTCCTCTGAAGTGAAGAAGCAAAGCAGAAGCTCTGGCACACGTGAGACTATTTGTGGCACCCACATCACCGGATTTCTAGTTCTCTGGAGACTTAGCGGTAGAATGAGAGGCAAGAGGGTGAGGGTGGGGAGAGAGGAAGAATGGAGGACACTGAGGAGAATGTGCCCTGAGGAATGAATGGGGTAGGGAGTTGTCAGGAGGTGACTCAGCAGACCCAGGCTGGGGCAGGAGTTAACCTTAGCCTGAGGATACGTAAGACCTTGTTCTTCTAGCTGGGGGGATGGCAGTGAGGTGAGCAGAGGTGGGGCTGCCCAGGGTTGGAAAAGTACAAGATGAAGAAAAAATTCCAGGGGAGGGAGGCACAACTGTGTGAAGTCCAAGGTCCTGGCTGGAAGGAGAAAAGTAAGACTTAGCAGGGGTTAGGATTTGAAGAGCATGGCCACTCAACAGAGAGGTCAAAGAGGTGATGTCAACATGTGGAAGCAGGATGGAGTTGGGAAAAGAAGGGGAGCAGAGTATCCGGAATGGCCACTAATCTCATGGGCTATACACATGTGATCAGACTGAACTGAGCTGTGCTGTAATGTGAAGCACATACCGGATTCTGAAGACTTAGCATGGGGGGCAGGGGAGGAGGGGAAAAACGTTAAATTTCTCATCAATAAATTTTTACATTACATATTTAGTTGATAATATTTTTGATATATTAGATTAAATAAGATAAGTTGTTAAAACTAATTTCACTGATTTCTTTTTACTTTTTCACATGGCTATGAGGTAAATTTAAATTATATATGTAGCTCACATTACATTCTGTTGCGTGCACCGGTACATGGGCTGGCTGTGTCAGGCCTGTGGCTGCAGGAACAGGGACCTGGCACAGCCAGGCCTTAGTGAATGGTGTTTGTGTGCATATGTGTGAATGAATGAATTAATGATGAGTAAATTCATAAATGAATGAGTGAATAAATGAAGAAGGATTACATATTTTTTTAAGGAGTTGGTTGATTCTTCTAAATCCTTATTGAGGATTATATAAGATTGCATGAATGAAAGGGAAACAAAGTTAAAAATGAGGAAGGCTCACTAAAACTTTTGAGGAAGGTCTCAAAGAGCTTTTTATGGGGCAGTGCCTATGGCCCAGTGAGTAGGGCACCAGCCCATATACCAAGGGTGGTGGATTCGAACCCAGCCCCAGCCAAACTGCAACCACAAAAAAATAGCTGGGCGTTGTGGTGGACGCCTGTAGTCCCAGCTACTCCTGAGGCTGAGGCAAGAGAATCGTCTAAGCCCAAGAGCTAGAGATTGCTGTGAGCTGAGGGTTGACAGAGTGAGACTGTTTCTAAAAAAAAAACCTTTTTATGGGGCCTTACTTAATATAAGAGTCCAGAATTTTGAACCCTTGCTTCACTTCTCTCTCCTTTTTTTTTTTTTTTTTTTTTAAAGGAGAGAGAGTACTTTTTATAAAAAAAAAAAAAAAAGTACTTCTTTAGCACTTTAATATATGTAGGGACTATCCTAGGCATCTTGCACTTAAGTCACCCTATGAGGTAAGCATTCTTATCCCCTTTCACACATGAGAAAACTAAGGCACAGAGAGTTAAGTAGCTTTCCCAGGCTATCCCAGTAAGTGATGGAACTGGTATGAAACCAGGCCACCCAGTCCAGAGTCCACACCCCTCACTCTTCCACCATCCTGTCTCATCCCCAACCTCCTCTCCCCCAGGGATATAGATTTCTCTCTTCTGCCTTTACTGGTCTGTCTTCCACCCACAGTCCCTCAGACTTCATATTCCTAGAGAAAGTTCTCAATGGACTTGGCTTCCTACAAACAATCGAGAGAACCCCCAATTTCCCCCACGAGCGAGACAAACTACCGTAGTTTGTCAAATACCTTGTGGTCAAATACAGTAGTCAAGAAACTCTGCTTCACCAACTCCTTCCCAGAGCCTGACCCCCTCCCCTTCTTCCTTCCAGCCATGAGGCTCCTCTCTCAGACCTGGGTGGGGCAGAGTCTCACTCTCTTGCCCTCAGTAGAGTGCTGTGGCATTTACAGCTCACAGCAACCTCACATTCTTGGGCTTAAGTGATTCTCTTGCCTCAGCCTTCCAGGAGCTGGGACTACAGATGCCCGCCACAACGCCCAGCTATTTTCTGTTGCAGTTGTCATCGTTGTTTTAGCTGGACCAGGCTGGATTTGAACCTGCCAGCCCCAGTGTCTGTGGCTGGCACCGTAACCACGTACTACAGGGGCCAAACCACCTCCTAGTGACTTGAGGGAAGTGGGTGTTGGAGGAGCCTGAGGCTTCACAGCTCTGAGCAAATGTTTATCTGTCAATCTAGCAGATGCCTGAGGGGTGACCAAAGGGTCAGAACAGGGCTTTCCAGACATCACCTTGGCTAGTGGTGGGAGAGGCCTCAGTCCCACCCACCAGGTGCTCCTTCCAAGACTGGGCTTGGATACTACCAATGGCTGAGTACCCCCTGAGTTTCCATCCACTGGGAGCCAGTGCTCAGGAGATGCCTCAGTCCCACCCACCAGGGGCTCCATTCCAACCCCTGCTGGAATCTCCAGTGACACAGTAGCCCTGAATTTCCACCCACTGGGAGCTGCCGTAACCCAGGAGGCCCCACCTTCAGGGCCAAGCATGGACTAGAACACTAAGAAGGAACCAACAGGCTGTCTTCCTCTCTTTCTCTCTCATTAAATTGTGAATAATAATGCATTTACTTATTCTCCCACTTAAAAAGTTGTTTAAATCCTTTGAAGAATCTTGCAAGGTAGCTTGGCTAGACAGCAGGCAGGACAGTCCAGTGCCTCTGGTGGGGGGGCCAGGATCTTCCACTCGCCTGTCTTTTGGTCTAGCAAGTAGGCATTTGGATTGATGGTGTAGTCCTTTGTCTGGACATCACTGGCTGTAGTGACACCCCCACATACAAACACCTTGTTGTCTCCAATGGAGCAAATAGCATGGGACACATCCAAGGGGCAGTTGTTGGGCAAGAGAGGTACTGAGGTGGTCGTCTTGCTGGCCTTTATCTTCTGCAGGTTGATTTCCACACTCTGCCGGTGGCTGTGCACGCACAGGATGTTGTCCTGATGGAAAGAGAGCAGGGGCCGGTGGTTGAACTCAATGGGGAAGGTGATACACTGGACCACATCCCCGGTGTTGGTGTCAAAGCAGTCTACCACCCCAACTCGGGAGATGTAGCCCTTCACCAAGCACCGCCCAGTGACAATGTAGAGGTTCCGGTCGCCCTTGGTGATCACGGCTGTGCCATCCATAGGGATGCTCATCTTTCCTGCCAGGCACCAGGCCTCCTTGCGCTCATCATAGCGATAGATGTTGGAGACGTACCGCCTTGGGGCAATGCTCCCACCCACTGAGTACACTGTCCCCCCGCAGGTCACCATGGTGTGGAAGACAAGCCCAATGGGCAGATCAGGCAACTTGGTCCAGGAGTTGTCATCCATGTCATACCGCCAGGCTGTCTTCAGCCCTGAAATCTGCTCGGTGGTGCCCCCAGAGATATAGATGTAGCGACCAGCAGAGGTGGCACTAAGTGCTGCTGCCCGGTAGGGCATCTCTGAGAGCTTCAACCACAGGTTCTCCTGGATGATATAGGCAAACACTCCATCGTTGAACTTGCCATGGGCCTTTTGGCCACCAAGGATGACCACTGAATCGAGCAGAGCCCCTTTCCGCTGGTAGGTCAGCAGGCTGCATGGCCGCTCCTGCTTGCGGTCCATCAGGACACTCTCAATCAGGGTTGCGTGGGCCGAGCTGTTCTCCATGCCTATCAGCTTGTTGCTGGCAAACATCAGCGTCTTGTTGGAGACAGCATTGAGATTGATGTAATTGAAGAACTTCTTGAAATACTTCTCCCGCTCATCCTTACGGAAGTACACCCAATTGATGAGCGCGCTGAGAGCCTGGTCTTCATTGAGCACATGAAGGTTTTCATCACGGAGCAGGCGGCCAAAGATGACAGGGGGGCAGCGCATGAAGTGCATGGAGCCCTCAGGACTGGCCCAGTAGTGAAAATTGTCTCGAATGCCAGAGTAGGCCAAGTCTGATACCTCTTTGAGCTCAAACAACTCAGCCAAGAAGAGGTAGCGCAAACAGTTGGCCCTGCGAATGGACTTAATAAGGAAGTCATTGCAGTGAATTCGAAGGCGCGGTGTGTTGAAGTACTGGGCCCCACGAAGCAGCTCCTCCACGTTCTGCTCTGAGATCACCACCTTGCCACTGTAGAAGTACTCTAGGAGCTGGTCCACCGTGATCGGACTCAGGTAGTTGGGGTCAATGGTGATAAAGAGCTCATCGGTGGTCTTCATGTCATTGCTAGCGATGAGGTTCTTCACCAGTGGAGAGACAGCAGCCAGTACGTTTCGATGTGCAAAGAAGACATGGTGGTCCACAGTCAGGGCCATGTCCCAGTACTCTTTGCGTTTCCTCTGTTTGTTCAGATTCTGCAGCACAAAGCTGTTGTAGTTTTTCTCCGTGAATTCCAATTTCATGGTGCTTCTTGCGGGTTGAGGCAGAGGATCAGCAGCAGGTACTGGAGAACAGACTTTCTCAGGCCTTTGGGATTCAGATTGATGGTTGTTTGCAGAGCAGTTGACCAGGGAGAAATGGGGGTGGGAGTGAGGATGAGGTCATAGAGCAGATGAGGTCATCACAATTCAGGCCCTTTGAGGCCTTTCTCAGAGGCACTGAACCTTCCTCCCCTCTGATGGCTCGGTCAGGGCCAGATACCCTGCCAGGACCTAAAGCCCAGGGCCCTGAGCTCAGGGAGAAGCGCAAGGATGGGCTGCAATCCTACCTGGGACTTTCAGACCTCAGTTTGAGGCTTCTTCTGGAATGTCAGAGCTAGTTTGGGCAGGCAGTGTGGGGCTGGTTTATGTAGGGGAGATAAGGGGAGGTGGAAGAAGGGAAGAGGTTATCAGATCATCTGGAAGAATCCTCCCATTTCATTGGAGGGCAACTGAAGCCCAGAGGAAAAAAAAGATTTACCTAAGATCACACAGCCAGATGAGAGCGGAGCAGGGCCCAGCACCCAGGCGGTTTATGGCTGAGCACTCCTTCCACTCTTGCAGGAAGCTTCTAACTGCTTTGCTTTCCCCAGTCTCTGATTCTCCACTATCCAAGTACCTTTCTCTGCCTAAGCTCCTGGGCATCAGAGGAGAAAAGCTCTGTCCTTTGGCTTCTGACCTCTGTGGCCATGGACATCATTCTCCTTTAAAACAGAGGCAGAGGCGGCAGCCACCTCCTGGAGCAGGAATGCAGGAGTTGGCCACTCGTTGGGGACCTCAAAGCCCTGTTTATTTCAGTTCCACAGCAAACTGGAACGTCCCCACCACATTTCCAAATGTCTAGTTGTAAAGCGTTGGGGGCTGCACTGGGTTAGCTCGCTCCATCAAGTGTGTGGACCTGGACAAGTGGCTCAGACTCTCTAAACCTCTGGGTTGCTCCCTTCATAAAGGAGGGAGGCGGTTGGAGGCGGTTGGAGAGATTACGGGTTAGTCTCTTGGGTCTCTCGGGGCGGACTGCCTGCACCCATTCCGGCCACACGGCGGCACCAGAGGGTCGTGCCTGGCACCGCCGCGCGCCGCCTGGCGCTGGGCCCGCCCCAATCCCTTCCCAGTTGGGAATGAGCTGCTGGGGGTGCTGGTGTCCGCAGTGCTCTGACTCGCCCCGGGGCGCCGCGGTGCAGAGAAGGCAGTGCAGTTCCGTCCGCCACGCCCCTGGGGTTCAAACTGCGGGATGAGAGCCTCTCAGCCTGGCGGGCCCTCAGAACTAGCGGGGCCTCCTTAGATCCCCACTGACACACTTGCCCCCACTTTGCAGGCGGGGTCACAGAGCCCCAGCTGGTATGCGCCAGCCTGAGAGGAGCCCTCCGACTCCCGCGTCCGCTCAGGATTTATGATCCCTCGGAATCCCACTGGGGTTAGGGGTGGGGTCCACCGCTCTGCCTCCCGCCAGCACTCCCACCTCCTGGTGGGCAAGAGGCCACCCCCTAAGTTACTGTGGCGCATCTGTGGAACCGCTTTTAGTGCAAGGAGGGGATAAGGGCCGCTGCGGGGAGCGAAAGAGCCTAGTGGTTTCACCCCGACCAGCCTTTGGGGTTTCTCGGAAGGATATAGACATCCAGGTCTGGCGTCTCGCCTGGGATTGGCGAGAAGGTAAGGAGAAGGTAAGGAGGGATCTCCTCCAGTCTGGGTCCCAAGACCCTCTGCACACCCTCAGGCTGTCCCTAACGCCCACTGGAAACTGGGTGTCAGCCTCAGGAACGGGAGGGGCGCCAGGTCCCTCCCTCCCGGTCTGTTGTCACTCTCACTGTCTCCCTCCCTCGTCCTGGCCCTTTCCTTATTTGGGGGATTTGATAATTAGAGAGCTATTTGAAAATACCCTTTAATGCTGAATTTGTTCACCATGCCTGAATGGGAAAGAGAGAGTCAGTGATGTCTGCACAAGGCTAAGAACTTCTGTTTTTCCCATTGGAAGAAAGCTTAGATCTCAGCTCCCTCTGGCACAGACAGCTGTGTGGCTTAGGTTGAGTCTCCCCCTGTCCACTCTCTCCCTAAGCGAATAATTAAGCTTTAAGGCCCTCTCTGGCTTTGCTTTCCTGAGAAGCAGCAGTGACTTGAATGAAGGAGGGGTAGACCTCTTGGTACTAATGCCAGATGCCTTCTCACTCCCATGGGCCTCCAGCTGGCAGATCTTTGGGGCATCCCTACCCAGAATTGGGTGAGGGCTAGTCAGGCCCTGCTGCTTCACATGCTTCTTTGTGCCCATGTCCTTCGGCTTTGGGGGCATTTCAGTGGCCACGTTTTCGTTTCAGGCCCCAGAGCACCAAGGCAGGAAGGAGAATGCTCATTAGATGCTTCCAACAGAAAATGGGCCTAGATCCAAAAACACTAGATGCAGGCTTTGGATGCAGAGAGAAAGGAATGCTGATATACTGTTGAGGGCCTGCAAACTAGTACAAACCTCTGTGGAAAACAGTATGGAGATTCCTTAAAGAACTAATAGTAGACCTACCATTTGATAATCCCACTAGTGGATATTTACTCAAATGAAAAGTCATTTTATCGAAAAGACACCTGCACTTGAATGTTTATTGCAGCACAATTCACTGAGGCAAAGATGTGGAATTAACCCAAGTGCCCATAAATGGATTAACATGTAGTGTACACGTACTATGGAGTACTACTCAGCTATAAAGGATGACTTAATGCTTTTTGCAACAATTTGGACAGAATTGGAGATGATTATCCTAATGAAGTATCCAAAGAACAGAAAAGCCCTGCGGTTGCTATTAAACTGGAACTAACCGATGAGCACACATGTGCAGCAAGGGAAGTAAAGCTCAGTGGAAATCAAGTGGGAGAGGGGAGGGAGAGGGAGGGGATGGTGGAGCTTCCTGGTGGATCTAGCCAACAGGTACAATAAACACCATCTGGGTTAAGGACACACTTACAACCCTAACTTAAGCATCACAAATTAATACATTTAAGCAAAACATTTGTAACCCCATGATATTTAGAAATGAAAAATGTTGGGCCTAGGGGGGAGTCAGGGAGACCTGAAAGGATCTGCTAGACCTAACTCTATGCCCCAGACCTAGAACAGCTGGATAAACTGAGGCTCAGGGGACAGGGCTTGCTCAACTCAGAGGTCACAGAGCTAGGGCTTGGACTCAGGGCTTTTCTTCCTCTGGCTACAAAGGAGAGCTGGAAATCTGGTTTGTCCTCTACTCTTTTTGCATCGTGGGACTTGCCATCTTAAACCCGTTTAAAAAGTGAGGTTAGTGCCCAGCTGCTCACCAGCTTTGTGGTCTGGCTTTTTCTCAGTGCTGGAAACCTCTCCTCACCCAGTTCTTTCCCTAATCCAGCCAACTGTGGAAACAAACTCCAGCCTCAGAGGCTGGCTGTATGCCAAGTTCCACCAGCTGGTAATGTATGTGTGTGCATCAGGGCTTGGATGTGTCCCTAGGAGCCACCAGGGAGCTCATTCATTGACAGCTCAGCCAGGTCTTTTCACTCCACCCAGCCCCAGCTTCCTGCCAGGATCAGCACTTTGTGTTCACGTGACTCCCTATAGGAGACAGTAATATTCTAGTCTTTGGGGACCGTCTATTAGTTTTGAGGGATGTCCTGAAGAGAATAAGGGGCATATTTTTAAAGATACACTTATTTGCATGGAGCTGGCTTTCTCACTTTTGAGTTTTTCCTACCCATAACTTGGCTTGCATGCAGTTTTGGTCTGCCATGACCCTATAATTCATGGCATCTTTATTTTTTCAGTTTCACTGGTAAATTCTCTCCATATTATCTCAAATTCCTAGCACATGGCCAGCTTGTGGATTGGTGCTGTAGGATCACGTGTCCATTTTCATACTGTTGGCCGTATGCTGATGGCCACTTGAGCAGCACAGTCCACAGAGTTGGAGTTGGATTTGGAGGTATTTCTGGGGCTTGAGTTTCCAAGCCAGGGCTTGGGATTCAGAAAATGATTGTCTCAGCCCCAATTAAGAATCAGGTGTGAATCACTTTAGATGAAGCTAGTAGACAAAGAAAAAGTTTATTGTCTCATTAGTCAGTATCCCTCGGAGAAGTGAGGGAACCACATTGAGACTATACCCAGTGCAAGCAGGACCTCCAGGACACTGCTGCCGAGACTGGCCCACCCAGACCTGTCTGTCGCGGAGCTGTCAACCGCCCCCCACTCCTGCCTCCGCAGTCTTGACAGATGGAGCTGCCATGGTTTCAGGGATGCTAAGCTTGGTCTGGGTTGGTCCTTCCCATATGGACCCTGTGAAATTGCTATTCAAGGGAATCACAGCACAGGCAAAGCACAGAACCAAATTAGCGTTTCTAAGCCCCAGCCTGGGACATCTCCCTGGAACATTTGGGCTTGTCACACATTCCAAGAGGGCAGCAGCACAGCTGCAGCCACAGCTGCCAGGGATAGGCTGGGACTCGGCCCCAGTGGGGGAGGGCAGAGGCTGAAGGCTACCTCTAGGGGCCCTAAGTGAGCTCACCCTCACCCCCACTGTCTGACTTTATTCATACAAGGCTGCTTGGCCAAAAGCCCGGGGTGTCTCTCAGAACCTAGTGGAGGTAGGGGAAGGGAGAGCTTCAGGCCGAGCCTGACCCCCCAGAAACCAAGGGTAGCACATGAAACGCTGAAACAGAAGTTTAAGAAAGTGTGTGTGTGGGGGGAGAGATGGTGGTGATAGTGGTTCTTTGCTACTTAAAGGCTGAAAAATGCAAGGAAGTAAAGCTTGTTTCTCCATTTGTTCTTTGGCAATCTCATTAGAGAATTCCAGGAGGCATGCAGGATGATGTCATGTTTTACAACTGAGAAATCTCAATAATTCTGTAAAATGGAGCCCCTGCCTGACCCATGTTTCCCATGGAAGCTGCTTTATATTTACACGTTTAAAGCTGTATTTTATGTCACATTTAAAAATGAGGATCTAATACTTTCAAATACCTACCAAAAGTAGGTTACAATGCATGAAGATCACATAAAATGAACTTGACTTATCAGTGTCACAAAGAACAAACATTTGGAATACAAAAAGTCCAGGGATGGATATTAGAAGTAGGAAAAGGTACAAAAGAAGTTTGCTTAAAAACACCAAATTTTTAAAAATTGGCTTCTCCCCCAAATCCAAAGAATCGTGGTCTAAGCAACTGTCAGAGTAAATGCTTCCTATGCTCATTCCTTTAATAAGAACGAGCTCATGCAGGTTTGTATGTCCAAGCGTGTGCAAGGGACATGCACACCACACACAAGGATATACACCCGTAGGGACAGACACAGCTGGGTTTTGGTGGTTCTAGGCACTTTGCATCCACATTCTTAAGTCTGCTGCCGTCCCATGACGTTGGACAAGTTACTTCTTTGGAGGCAGGACATTTTCTTCGAAGAAACCCTGGTTGACAACATTGCCTGCTGGGAAGTATCTGGCCACTACAAAGGAGGACCCGTCATTTGCAGATGCCTTCCCCACTCCCATCTTCTTTGTGTTCTTCCATACCATGGCGGTGAAGTGTCCTGCAGGGGAGCAGGGGGAGAAGGAAGCAGTTGAGTTAGCAGAGCCTTAAGAAGGATTCTGCAGAGGATGCTTCAAACCCTGCATCTCCCCGCCAGGCTCAAGGCAGTGTGATCTTCACAGACACCAATTACAGGCTGGGACACCAAAACACACTGCCTGCATGACTTTGAAAGCTGGTCCTTTTAATCAGCCACGTGGACCTTACCCACCTCACCACATTCCGAGGATCTCCCATTGATCATGACAAAACCCAGTGACCCCAACAATTAGGGTGCCAATCTACCTGGCACCTGCCTCCAAACTGCACTCTCCAAAGTCCCTAATGTTCTGCGTGATCCTCTCCAGTGGTCTCCATCTTCTTTGACATCTCAGGAACATTTGCTATAGTCGACCCCTCTCCTCTTTCCATGCTGCCACAGTCTCTTGGCCTTTCTCCTGTCTCACTGCCTCCTCCTCCTCCACCTCCCTTGTAAATGCTGAAGGATCTGCATTTCCCAAGGCTCCATCCTGGGCTCTCTTTTCTTTTCTCTCTGCACTCTCTTTAGATGATTTCATCTTTCCTTGGCTCCTAAATTTATTTCCTCAGCTCAAATCTCTGCTATGTGTTCCAGACACAACTACTTACTGGACATTTCCATTTGGCTGACTCACAGGCACCTCAATCTAACCGATCCAAACCTCACTCTAAATTTTGGTCCACCCAAATTCACTCCTCTCCTTTGCATCACCCACATCTCTGTGCGCACTGCGGGGGTTGAGTCTGCATTCCTTCCTCCCCTTCATTCAATCCTGAAGAATCCAACTCTAAAATACAAATCTCAAGTTATCCACTCCCCAAACTTTGGTCCCAACCACAAACACTTCTCACGTGGACTACTGCAGTGGCCTTTGGAATGGTTCTATGGAATCCACCTTGGCACCCACCAATCTCCTTTCATTTACATATGCCGAGGATCATTTTGAGACATTAATCACTTCTGTCTACTTCCCTGCTTAAAACTCCTTTTCTCACTTCCAAGCATGGATGGAGTGAAAATGAATGCTTTGGCCCAGTGACCACCTCTCCATTCGTTGAACATACCAGGTTATTTTCTACATGCCGACCAACGTGTGGGACACTCCTGACGACCAACAGCTTTTTGTCCCTTAGGTCTCAGCCTAAATGTCACTTGCTCAAAGAAGGCTTTTGCAATCACCCTTTTATTTACTGAACACCTCCCTCCCAAGACATTCTTACCACACCCTGTTTTTCCTTTTCAGAGCATTCTGTATGATATATTTGTTGATTACTTGATTATTGTTTGCACCTGGCTATGAGTCCCACGTATGCAGTTTGTTTTATTCACCAAAATACACCCAGTACTTTGGCATAGCCTAACACATGAAAAGTTCTAAATAAAAGTTGAATGAATAAATGGAATAAATGAATAAAATCATATGGACTCAGGCTATTCTTTTGCTGGAAATGTAGGCCATTTATGTTTTCAACTCTTTGAGACCTTGACAAATTCCAGCTTTGTTCAAGTCCCTCTGCTCTAAGCCAAAAGGCCCAGTGCCCTTGAAAGTTACTTCTCCAGCCTCCAGACACTTCTGTGGCTTGTGAAGCTTCAAGGCACCAGTCTTCTACTTCTCAGACTGCCTTGCCCCTTTGCTCACTGGTCCTTTTAACTACTAACATAGCTCAGCTTACAACTCTCCTCCCATTTGGGGTCAAAGAGTTGATGCTATAATGTATTCTTTGCTCCACGATCGTAAGTTCTTGTGATCTCCTGGTGTAGCAGTCAGGTGTCCATCCCTTCCGTCTTTATTGTTGAGCACTGGTGGACATTAATGGGATACTTACTTCACATCGCAGGATGACATTCATTCGCTAAAGCAAACCTCAAGAGATTATGTTTCCACCTAAATATCTGGCTTGCAATTGGACAAGCTATGTGAGGGTGGGCACCACTTCTGGTTTAGTGATCACATCCATGCTGTTCTGCAATCAGCCTGGCATATAGTAGATACTCAGTAAATATTTGATGAATAAGGAAGAAACGGAGGGAAGAAGGAAAAGCATGATCAGAGCGGCCAAGTTTCCCATAGGGTGGCTGAGAAAGGAGGACAACCACTTCACACACATTAAGAGGCTCTCATAAAAAAAGAAAAGTAATAGAAAATAAGCTATGGCAAGAACGTGGAGAAATTGAACTTTTGTACATTGCTGATAGGAATGTAAAATGGTACAGGTGCTGTGGAAGACAGTATTCCTCAAAAATCAAGCATAGAATTGCCATGTGAATCAGTTTCCAGGTATATACCCCAAAGTCCTGAAAGCAGTCCTGACATTTATACACTCATGTTCACAGCAGAGACATTAAACAACTGGCACAAAGTCATACAACCCAAATAGCAACAAATGGATAAATAAAATGTGATCTCTGTGTATATACACACAGTGGATTATTATACAGCTTTAAACGAGAATTCTGGTATATGCTATAATATGAATAAACCTTGAAAACATTATACTAAGTGAAATAACCCAGACACAAAAGGACAAACATTGTATGACCCCATTTATGATCTCCTGAGGTACCGAGTGTGGTCAAGACCCACAGGAGAAGTGGTCAGCAGTGGCCACGGTTGGGGTAGAGGAGGGAAGGAAGCTATTGTTTAAGGGATATGGAGTTTTAACTTATGAATGTGAAAAAGTTCTGGAGATGGATGGTACCCATGACTGCACAGCAATGTGAATATATTTAATGCCACTGAGCTATATACTTAAAAATGGTTAAAGGGGTGAATTTGATGTTCATGTAGTCTACTACAACATTGAACAGAGAGAGAGAAACAAACAGGCAGACATTGGTGTCCACACCCTTCTAATCCTTCAGAGAACAAAGTTGTTGATTACGTTCTGTTTTTCTCCCTACAGTTGAACTCCATTTTTATAATTTTTAAATTTAGATATAATTTATGTCTTTGTCTATATCCACAGAGGATTTAAGATTACTAAATTCTTTAGGAAAATAACCAAATAGAAACACTCATCCATATAGCTGATGTGATACAATTGAAGCAAAATTAAAAAACAAAACAAAACAAAAACCCCTGGCTCGGCACCCACAGCACAAGGGTTACGGTGCCAGCCACGTACACTGAGTGGGTTCAAACCCAGCCCAGACCAGCTAAACAACAATGACAACTGTAAAAAGAAAATAGCTGGGCATTGTGGCAGGTGCCGGTAGTCCCAGCTATTTGGGAGGCTGAGGCAAGAGAATCGCTTAAGCCCAAGAGTGTGAGGTTGCTGTGAGCTGTGATGCCACAGCACTCTACGGAGGGTGGCACAGCAAGACTCTGTCTCAAAACAAACAAATAAACAAACAGACAAACAAACAAAAAAAATTCCTAAGTACAATTATGCTTCTTTACCACTTATCCTTAAAACACCAGGCTTAGTGGCTCACGCCTGTAATCCTAGCACTCTGGGAGGCCAAGGCGGTTGGATTGCCTGAGCTCAGGAGTTTGAGACACCATCTGTACTAAAAATAGAAAACTACTTGGGCATGGTGGCAGGCACCAGTAGCCCTCATCAACTTGGGAGGTTAGGCAAGAAGATCACTTGAGGCCAAGAGTTTGAGGTTGCTGTGAGCTATGACACTACAGCACTACACCCAAGGTGACTAAGTGAGATTCTGTTAAGGAAAAAAACTTGTATTATATGCTACTTCATAAACTGGTTTTCTGCTCAGAATAGGAGAGAAACTCTTCTTGCCAATTTGTTCAAAGACGTATAAGAACCCTTTGGCTTCTGACATTTTTGAGTCACTTATCAGGCTCTCAGCAGCTTTGCCAGGTGTCACTGCTTCCAGAGGCGTCTCCTTACTCAGGCTCAAGCCCTTTTTCACATGATCACATGGTTTGGCCTTTGACCCACCCACTCTATCTCCCAGAAAAGGAAGAAGCTGCCATTTATCCACTGGTTGACAAGAAAATGATTACAGACACCAAGCACACATCAGCAGAACAAAGGCCTAGGGCAGCTTTTTCCAAACAGATGAGGCTAAGCAGTCTTTCCTCTTACCAGAGAGGTTTCTGTCTGCACAGAGATAATTAAGTTATGGGTATTCAGAGATTAATTAAAGGACACACTTCCTTAGCAACCATCAGATACACACTGGTTTCTAACTTTTATCTACTAACAAAAGTCTTTTTTTTTTTTTTTTTTTTTCCCCCCCTCGAAAAGGATCAAATCCTCTTCCCTGCTATGGACTCAAAATTTCTAGAATATACCTTTGAAAAACACATTAAATAAGTTATAGTATATCCTTGCAAGGGAATAATGTGCAACAGCAAGAAAGAATGAGCTTGCTCATTCTTACGGATAATCTCTGACAAGTGCAAAACA
The DNA here is from genome assembly GCA_963574355.1 of Loris lydekkerianus. NCBI lineage: Eukaryota > Metazoa > Chordata > Mammalia > Primates > Lorisidae > Loris > Loris lydekkerianus. The sequence goes on along the minus strand of CAUYPK010068231.1, from coordinate 17,808 downwards.
GATCGTATACAGTGACGCTGAAGTGTAAAAAAGGGGAAAATAGAACATATATCCACAAATGCTGCCAAAAGCTCAGGATAACTCTAGAATGATACACAAGAAACTGGTATCTCTACTTGCCTCTTGGGAAGAAAAGTACTGGAGGTCAGGGCTGGAGGTAAAACTTCCACTTTTATCAAGTGTTCAGTTTTCATGTCATGTAAAAACCACTACTCATTCAGAATAAGTAAACAAACCTAGCCATTTAAACAGAATATGTCAAAGTAATGATAAGGAATCATTTCTCTCCAATCAGCACACAGCAGAGAGCAGTGATCTCTCCATCAGAAGATGCTGGCCCAGGCTAGGCATGGTGGCTTACGCCTGTAATCTTTGCACTATGGGAGGCCAAGGTGAGCTTAGGAGTTCACTGAGCAAGAGTGAGACCCTGTCTCTACTAAAAATAGAAATATTAAGGGTCAGGTGCAGTGGCTCATGCCTGTAATCCTAGCACTATGGGAGGCCAAGGTGGAAGGATCACTTGAACTTAAGAGTACACTGAGCAAGACTGTCTCTACTAAAAATAGAAAACTTAGTCCAGCATTGTGGGGGGTGCCTGTTAATTCCAGCTACTCAGGAGGCTGAGGCAAGAGACTCGCTTGAACACAGGAGTCTGAGGTTGCTGTGAGCTAGGTTGACACCATGGCACTCTAGCCTGGGCAACAGAGTGAAACTGTCTCAAAAAAAAAAGAAAGAAAAGAAGGAAAGAAAAAGAAAAAAGATGCTGGCCCAGGGTAGGGTTGAGGGTGGGGATAGATTACAGAATATTTCAAAGGCCCTTTCCCCTCGCATCATGGACTCAGATCAGGGGACCCCTGAACAACTGTGCAGCAAGAAGAAGCTGAGGACAGGGTCTGGGAGAGGCTGAGGCAGGGTGGGCCTGAAGATCTTTAAGGGTCTTGCAAGTCCCAATTATGAAATCACACAAAGCATTGCCCATGAGCACAGGGCTAGCTGCCCCAGGGGGTTTTCTCCCTTAGGGGTGATGGGTGAAACAGGAGGTCAGCGATCAGGAAAAGTTGAGCCCCATTCGTGGTGACTGACTCTTTTGAGAGTCCCACCTTGGAGCAGGGGCCACAGAAAAAGCTTCAGATCATGGACAAAAGGCAAGAGAAAAGCCCCCTTTCTTTCGCAGGCCTCAGTTTCCTTCTCTACAAAATGGGTAGAATAAAGCTCTACTTTCAAAAGGTGCTGTGAGGCTTGCGCAGCAGTGGATATGGCAGCACCTCACAGCCATGGAATGGTGTGCACACACAGGGGCAGCGGTGACTACTCGCTCTAGCACATGTCTGACTGCTCAAGAATCTTGCTCATGGCTATGGCAAATCCAGAAGCTATGAAATAAAACATCTTCTGGACACTGATCTTTATCAAAAGAAGGCAAGGCTCTGCCTACACATCCTTACTCACTGGTGGAGGTTGTTACCGCTCCCTGCCCCGAGCACCACTGCCCAGCATCAGCAGTCCTCATGGGCAGCAGCCTCCTGCTCCCAGGCCTGGAGTCCTGCAGCAGGTCACTGAGAGGAAAATGCCTCAGCAGATGCTTCTCCCTGTGCCTGAAACCCTGTACACAGCTGCAAGGATCTCTGCCCCAAAAGGGCAGGCAGCAAGCAACAGGAAACGGTGACTGGCTCTGAGAACGTGTCACTTCCTTCTTCTGAAGCAGCCCTTCAGAAGGTGGAAGAAACAAGTGGCTCCACCTGTGGGTGGGGCAGGGATGGGGTGGGGGAGGAGGTGGCACAGAACCCCTTTCTCAGTTTCTCTAGTGCCTTCTGCTCAGAGAAACTCACACTCCCTTCTGACGCAGTCCTGGGCCCCAGGTGAAGTCTTAGTCAGTTCTAAAGAAAGACAAGGGGCAGGTGAGGATAGCACATGGGCAAGAGGAGCCCTAGGGCACCGAGTGGCTGCTTGGGGCACCAAGTCAGCTAAGGGGTTCCCACTTGCCATGGAGGAGGCAGAGAGAAAGGCTTGGCCCCACAGAAGGTTCCTCTCTGCCCCGACCACCAGCTCTCAAAATGTCCCTGAGAGGCCACTACTTTGTCCCTCTTTCTTTGGGATAGGGAAGGACAAGAACTGACCTAAGCACACACAGCAGACATTCCCAGAGCTAACTCTAGATCTAGCTTTGCTGCATCTCAAGCTCACCTGAACCACAAACTAGGGTGAAAAAGGGAAGGGAGAATGCGGGGAGGCTGAGGGTGGGGAGCACCATGGAAAGGGTGAGGGGTGCAGGGAGACCCTTTCCTGACGGCCCCAGGGAGCCACAGCAGTTTAATCAGGAGAGCACCACAGCACAGGGGATAGAAGTATTCTAGCTGCTGGAAGGATGGGTTGGAGGGAGCAAGACTAGAAGCAGGGCGACCAGCTAAAGGTGCTGAGGCACGATGCAGGAGTGAAACTCTAAGCAGCTTTTAAACCCAGTCTCCTATGACACACCGCTAAGAGCAAAGCCTTGAGCTGGCAGGGCAGGACTCAGTCCCACTGTGCTCTCAGGTGGAGGGGTGCTTGGGGGTGGTGGGGAGGTTCTGGGGAAAAGAGAGCTTTGCCTTCTGGGCAAGGTCAATCCAGAGAAATATGTAAGAGATATATAACTTCCCAGGGCTGGTTGCTGGTGAGACTCTGTCACTCACCAGTCCCCGAGGTGAAGCCAGGCTGCTGGAAGTTGTAGTTCTTGATCTCGCTGTACCATCTATCAGCCACCTCCTTTCCTGTATGGAAATGACATTGTTCTAAAACTCAGCAGCAAAGTTCACCCACTCCTATTCCCTGCATCTTCTCCCATCAACCCAAACCACCCATCCTGCAAGAGGTGTCTGATAAAGCACCTACGACTGAAACATCTTGGATGCTCCTTGCAGACTCCTAGGGACCCTGCCCACGAGCATGTCCAGGCTGAAGATTGGGCCTCTTGGGGGTTGGGAGAACCCTGAGCTGGGTCAGGGAACCTCCAGCTGTGTCCCCCAAACTCCCACCACTGACTTGCTATGTAGTCCTAGGCAAGGCCTTCCCCTCTCTTGGCCTCTGTACAACCAGAGGTCAAATGCAATGTACTTCAAGGGCCGGCCTTCCTCCTCTCTCTCCCTCCCCCCTTTTGTTCCTTCTTTCCTTTTTCTTCCTTCCTTTCCTCCCTTCCTTTCTTTCCACTTCTTTCCTCTCCTTCCTTCCTTCTTTCCAGTTTTATTTCATGAGGTTACAATTAGGTTACATTGTTTGCTTTTGCTAGGTTAGGTCCCTGTTGTAGTTGTGCCCTTCCCCTCACCCAGTTCACAGGTCTTCTAATGATGCTCAGAGTTTCTGGGAGAGTTAGCTTTCACCCCACCCCAATTGTGGCTCCTGAAGTAGGCACAGAAAAAAGGCAAGTGGTTTGGCAAGCCAAAGATCTCCACTGCAGGCAGGAGGGCTCTCACCTGGAGCAGCCACGGGGCCACAGGTGGTGATCTGAGAAAGCAGTTTCCTGGAAGCTGCTGGTCTCAGAGCCAAATCTGGGAACCTTGAACTTCAGAGCAGTAAGTCTCAAAATTTAATGTGTGCATGGATCACCTGGAGATCTTGTCAAAATGCTGACTCTGATTTCAGTAGATCTAGGGAAGACCCTGTGATTGTGCCCTTCTGTCCCAGGGGATGCTGCTGCTACATGGTTCACACACATTAGCTTTAGCCTTTAAAAACCAGGAATGCCCAGGTCCTTCCTCAGACCAACTATATCAGCATCTCTGGAGGACAGACCTGGCTGGGCACTGGTTTTTCTTCAAAGCTCCACAAAAGATTGCAATGTGCAGCCGGAGTAGGGAAGCACTGTCTTAGAGATCATCTACCCAGCCTGCTCTGTAGACTCCAAAGAGGAAAGTTACTTGCATAAGGCTCCTCATGGAGCCAGTGCAAGGCCAGGGTGGACCACGCTCCCCAACTGGCCCTTCTCCTGGGGCTCATCCAGGGCCACCGCCTGGGCCTGGGAAGGGGAGCTGCTACCTTCCTCAGGAGCATGCCCACCACTCTTTCAGAGGGGCACCAGAGGTCATGCTGCAAGGAAGCCCTGGCTCAACTGTGCCAGGGAAGCTGAGAGGACTCGGGGCTTCCCCTGTGAATTCCTGGGGACAGTGAGGTCAGAGAGGGAGTGAGTCATTCTCCCGCTGGGGTTTGGAGAAACTGTCAGAGATCTAGATAGCTCTTCCCAGGGTTCTTCCTAAAAAGCCACTTCAGGGCTGTTACAGCCCGGAAGCCCAAGAATGTTTGGTCAGTGTGGTGGGATCATTCCAGACTGAGATCTTGGATGGAGCAATTTTCTTTCCCATTATACTTTTTTTCAAAATGGAAAAGGCTCTTCTGCTTTTCTCTAGCTAAAAGTAGTACATTGACACTTTTAAAAAATTAGAAAAATGTAAGGAAAGTATAATTTTTTAGTAGCTGGAGATGCTTTGGTGTCCACAGAATCAGGCTGGGACTGTGTACTGACTCAGTCTGTCTCCCCCACCCTCACTCCTTGGCCTGGGAGCTCTAAGGGCCCGTCTGTCTGATTCATCTCTGTGTCCCTGGCACCCAGCACAGGCCTGGCCCTGAGCCGGCCATCAGAGACCTTGTGGTGAACTGAAGTCAGCCAGAGAGCAGATTCAGAGAGCTCTGGGTTTCCTTTCCCTCTCTGGAATTTGGACTATCCCCCGGCCAAAATAAGGAGGGCACTGGGGCCAGGAGGGGCTTGGGGAAGCCCAGTCTAAGTCCAGCTCCAGCAGAGGGGAGGAGAGCTGAAACACCCACCTGTCTGATCGTAGGATGCCCATGCCAGGTTCTCCCCACACTGTCCGCGGCTGGACTCAGGGCTGTGCTTGAGGATCCTCGTGCTGGCCAGAGCCTCGGAATATCTGCCAGGGTCCACACAGCTTCCTCAGGGTGGGTGTAGCCCAAGGAACCCCCAAATTATAACTCCCAAGCCAGTGTGGCTGAGCTTCCTTCCCTGCATGGGGCTTGCAGGGGAAAACCAGCACACTGCAGCTACAAGCTTCTGAGCCTCCCAACGGCTCCCTTTTACAGAGGAGCAAAGCGAGGCTCAGAGGAACAAAGGCACCTGCCTAGATGAGCAGCAGAGTGGTTATTCATGGTTGGCTGTAACTGACCCCCAAACCCGATTCCCTCCAGCCACCCAGGACTCCTCTCAGAGTGAGTGCAGCAGCAGCACTGGGAAGGGCCCGTGTCGCCGGCTGTACTGGGGGGACTCACTGCTGGGCTTCCCGGCAGAGCTTCTTGCAGAGCTTCAGAGGGGGGACGCCGTGCTGCTGTCGGTACTCATTGTGGGCCTTCAGGACCTCGTTATGAAACTGTTTGGAAGCTGGAATGATCGCAAGATGGAGAAGGGCTCAGAGCAGAGAAAAGACGGGTGGAGAGTATAATGGCACGCTTCAGAGCAACATCTGCTCAAGCCCAGCTGCGTGGGTGGGCTGCTGCTCCCCTGCCACCTCACTGGCACCCCAGCCCCCAGCCCAGCGGCCTGGTCCGCACTGCGGCTGGTCCTGCCCCCGCCCAGTGCGCCTTCCCAGCTCTGCCCGGATTGGGGGATGATGCGGGCCCTTAGGGGCCTTGTGAAGGATCAGGGTCTTTATCTGACGCAACACAAGCCCTTGAATGGGCTCAGGGGAGCAAGCTGTTGAGCTCTGGTTCTGAAAGGCCGGCGGGGGGCACGTGCAGGGCGCCCTGGAAGTGCACAGCAGGTTCGGGCGGCACTGTCACCAACAGGACTTGTGAGAGGAAACGTGCCAGGGAGACTGGGCACCTCAGCGTGGAGCCATGGTGGGCAACGGGGACCAGAAAGCACTAGAGCTGGGGGTCCAGAAACAGGCAGCTGGCAGGAGGAGACGCCACACTGAAACCAGGACATGGAGGGGCAATGACCAAGAGGGCGAGGGAAGGGCAGCCCTGGGGCAGTGGAGTGACACAGTTAACTTTAGGTGTGACTGTAACTGGAGTCAGGAAGACCTCAAGATGGTAAGGCATTATGTTGGGGAGAGTCTGTGCAGGTGTTTGCAGAAGAGATTGCTGAGGACTAGGTGGGGAAGATCTGCCCTCTGTGTGGTGGGCACCATCCCACCGGACAGCCTAGGGGCCCAGTTTCACAGAGCCATGACAAGGTTCCCACTAGGGTAATATCCAATGGAGCTGTGGAAGTAGGGCCACCCCAAAGCCCGGAACTGTCTAGCTGTCACTGTACAACACCAGCCTAGGAGAGCTGCAATCCAGAGATTCCAACTGGAGGGAGCTGTAGCACCCACTAAGCCCAGCAAAACAACAGGGGTGGGGCTGCCTGAGGCCTGGGGGGCCCAACCCCCCTCCAAGCATACCCAGAAGGTGGGACATAGAGTCAGAGGAGATTATTCACCAGCTCTAAAATTTAAGGTGGTTGTCCAATGTTGTTGGACTTTGGGCTTACTTGCGACCAGTTACTTCTTTCTTCTTACCTAAATGGGAACGTTTATCCTATGCCTATCCCACCATTGTATTTTGGAAGTAGATAACCTGTTTTGATTTCACAGGTGCACAGCTGGCGGCATAGGGATGAACTGTACCTTGAGTCTCATCTATATCTGATTTAGATGAGACTTTGGAGTTTTGAGTTGGTACTGGAATGAGCTAAGACTTGGGGCTGTCAGGATGGAATGAATACATAGGGTGGCCAAAAAGTTCATGGAGTGAAGTATGTCAGGTCTGTGGCCGAGAGATGGAAAAAGCCCTTATTGATAGGAAGACTAAGATTTTAGGTTTCCGGGGGGGGGGGTCCTCCTCCTGGGGAGGAGAAAAGAGAGAGATGTTGTTTAAATGGATATAGAATTTCAGTTTTGTGAGATGAAAAAGTTCTAGAGCTGTTTCACAACAATGTGAATATATATAACATCATTCTGTTATCCATTTACACTTGAAAATGAATAAGATGGTACATTGTATGCCATGTTTTCTTTTTTTTAACCAGAATAAAAATAAGATTTCAGGTTTAGCAAGTTAATGTGGTTTTGGGGAGAAAATGTCATAAATGCTTTTATTTATTTATTTATTTATTTTTTTCAGACAGAGTCTCATTCTGTTGCCCAGGCTAGAGTGCCACGGTGTCATAGCTCATAGCAATCTTAAACTCTTGGGCTCAAGAAAGCCTCTTGCCTCAGCCTCCCAAGTAGCTGGGATGACAGGTACCCATCACAATGCCCGGCTATTTTTAGAGATGGGGGGTCTTTCTCTTGCTTAGGCTGGTCTTGAGCTCCTGAGCTCAAGTAATCCCTGGCCTCGACCTCCCATAGTGCTAGGATTACAGGTATGAGCCACCATACCTGGCCACAGAGGCTAATAAGGAGTATCTCATGGGGAGATGGTGGGAGCCATAGCAACTCACAGGAGCTGGCTGGTTGAGGATAGGCTAAGAAGGAGTCAGTAGGGTGATATGGCCACCAGAAACCCACAGGCCCTTGCTTCCCCAGCCCACCCCCTGCTTTGCGTGAGAGTAGGTGGTGATCTGAAATGTGTTCAGAGGCTGGAAATGGGGTCTTATGAGGAACAATTCAAGTACTGTGTGTGCTCATCCTGGAGATGATCAGACTTTACAAGACTCATTCATTGGTGGCCCCTGATGAATTCTGGAGTTGCAGAGGGAAAAGCTGGGTCCAGTGGGTGGAAAGGGCAGGAGGACAGATTAACTCAGCCTGAGAAAGACCTTCCTGATCAAAGTTTCCTGACAACTGAAAGGTAGTGAGCGTTCCACCACTTGGGGAATGCAAGTAGGTGAGCCCTCCTCTGAGGGATTCAGGGCCTGGGTCAGAGGAGGTCCTGAAAAGTCCCATCAGGCTGCAAGAGGGAAGAGACAAGATGAACTGATCAATACTTGCAGGAGTTTCCTGAGCTGCTCTAAGGAGACACAGTGATTGAAACAAATGTATGTGAACAGCCAAGGGCATGTATGGCTTGGCCAGGCCCATCCAAAAGTCCCTTCCAGTTCCCATGTCCCACGCTGGCTGTGGTGGGTCTCATGGGACACCATGGGAGATGCATGAGACTGAGTGGCATGCACGATGGTGACCATGGAGAAGGTGTTTCTAAATCAGGAAGCATGAGGTGGGGAGGCAAAGGACACAGAAAGGGTCAGGGTGGAAGGGACTAACAGCATATTCCAGGGCCCTCAGGAGGAGCAGGAGAGAGGGGAGGGAGGGGAGAGAGTGGTTAGCTAAGGTAAAGTGAGTATAAAAGCAGCCTCAGCCCCATAGAGCGGCAGGCCCCAAGTCTCCTTGGCAGAAGGGGACAAATAAGGCTGCTAAAAGTAGGTCACTGCACTCCCAGTCGGTGGGAAGTAAAGAGGAACAAAAGTGAAAGTTCCTGTGCCCCATAGAAGCTCAAGGAAAGCTAAAGCCAGGCATTGTCCCCAGCAGGGCTAGGTTCCTAGACCAGGGCTTTCTGGAAGGGATCAGGAGGCCTTTCTGGTAATCAGGAGTGAAGTCCCCTCTCCCTGCCCTGGGGACCCCACAGCCACACCTTCGGCATCCCTGGAGTGCCCTCCCCCTATAGCAGCCAGTCCTGGCCCATGTTGCTTCTCTGAGCAGGGCTTCAGCCTCAAGGAGGGAGAGATATCAATGGTGACCACACCCAGCAAGAGGCACACCCCATTTCTGTAGAAAAACCCAACAACACAGATAAAGGTAAGTAAAAAAAGTCAAAGAAAAACCACCCATCCCCCATAAGGCAGGAAAAGCCCTCACAGTCACCCTGCCATGGGGAAAGGGCAGGGAGTGTGTCCTCATTTTGTAGGAGGGTAAACTGAGGCTCAGAGAGGCCACATAGTCCCCAGAGTGCCGGCCTAGAATGAGGGAGAGGCGGACCCACCTGTCTTGCCACACTCCTGGCTAACCAACCGTGTCATGGACTTACTTCTCACCACCTTTTGGAGAAGCTTCCATGTGTGAACTTACTCATTCTTTTTAAATTAGGAAACTGAGACTTGAGAAGGGCAGTTACCTGCCCAAATCCCCACAACTAGTCTGAGGGTGGGTCCTTCAAGAGGGAAACTGGATCAGAGGCAAAGCTCCTGTCCTAACCTTGACCCCACAGCCCAAGAGCTTGAGAAAAGGAATGACCAAGAAGAGATGGGATAACCTAGGAGGCGGAGGAGGAGGAGGATAGGCACAGAGGAGGGCCGAGGACAGCAGGGAAACAGAGCTTCCTGGTCTGAAGGGGGCAAAGAGGAGAAAGGAACTAAGATTTCTCAGGAGCCTCAGTATGCCAAGCCCTTCATAGACAGAATTGCCTGAGGGGCCCCAGAGCCAAATCAGGGAATGCATGTGGAGTAGAGGGGACCAAGGGGGCAGATTTAAACAAATGAAAGGTCAGAGCTGCTGAAAGGTGACAGAGGCTGCCAGGGCTGTCTGTGTGGGGTGGGGCTGCCAACCGATAAAGATCCTGAAGAGGTCTGCATCCTTCCTTCCCCGGGCTGTGAGCTGGGACAGGCTCCTCCCTCAGAATCGGTTCCTCTTCTGAGGCCTCCATGAGCCCAGCCTGACTCACGCCTCTGCCCTTTCCAGACTCCCCAGCAAAGAGGGCTATGGCAGTCAGGGGCCAGGGCAGGAGCTGTGAACAGGCACCTCTGTCCCTTTGGCAAGAGTCTGGAAAACAACTTGGTAACACCTCTAAGACACAGCTGGTTTTGTTGACTTATCAAGAAGAAAGAATAAAAAAGCTCCTGCCCTCTAAACCTGGATTCCAGGTACTTCATAGGCAAATCCTAGCTCTGCTTTTTACTAGCTGTGTGATTTTGGACAAGTTTCTTAATCACTCTGTGCCTCAGTTTCCCATATACAGAGTGGGATACTACTGTCTACCTAAATGAATTAAATCTATGTAAACGCTTTAGAATTGTTCTGAAACATAACAAGCAGTTATTAAGTACCAGGTAATAACTATTATTATTACCATCGGGCAGAAACCCTTTAGTCTCTGACTTTAGGAAAACCTGCTCTCATTTCTTCTTGGTCAGAGCCCTTCTCTGCCTTTAAATTGATTTTTTTTTTTTTTTTTTTGAGACAGTTTTTTTCAGCCACTGAGGCTAGAGAGCAGTAGTTCACTGCAACCTCACACTCCTGGGCTTAAGTGATCCTCCTGCCTCAGCCTCCCCAATAGCTGTGCCACTAGGCCCAGCTAGCTAATTATTCCATTTTTTGTAGAGATGGGGTCTCACTCTTGCTCAGGCTTTTCTCAAGCTCATGATCTCAAGTAATCCTCTCACCTTGGCCTCCCAGAGTGCTAGGGTTGCAGACATGGGCCACTGTGCATGAGCCATCATGCTTGGCCTTAAACTGATATTCGATGGCATCTTACAGTACCTCTGAGCTCAGATATTTGTTAAGTGAATGAGCAATTGAACAAATGAATGAGGTTTTCACACTAGCACAGAGAACAAACTGGGATGAGATTTCTCTCCTCTTCACAGATGACAAAATTGGGGTTCTTGGAGGTGAGGATGAGGATTATCCAAGGTCACACAGTGAATCCACATTAGAAGAGGATCTAAGAGCATCCCTCCCTTTAACCCCACCCCTGCCCCAAATCTCCCTCATTTTCGACTTTACAGTACAGCTTCCTCTTTTCAGAGTGGCAAGAATGTTGTCAAAGAGGAGTTGCTCAATTGCTTACAGGAACAAGGAATCCCCCACCTCTTAGCACCAGCCTCTCCTCCAGGCTGGCCCTGTCTTAGACAGAGGCTGTGATGGGAGGAGCCAAGGCTGGGGAGAATGCTCTGCTGGCTCACTCCCTCCCATGGCCTGCAGAGAGGCGGCCCCTCCTCCACCCCTGCCTGCCTAGAGGCAAGTCCCTGCCCCTTTGGGCCCCAGGTTCCCCTCTGTATGTAAAAGAAGGATGACATCTGTGGTTTTCATAACGTCTTCAAAGCAGGGAAACCCTTCAATAAAATTAACAAGACAAAAACGGAACCGCTGGGGCTGACCTGGCCCACACAGCCTTTCCCTGCACTCCTGAAGGCCCCAGTTCGTAGAAAATCCCTGTGCTGGTTGATCCTTAAAGGCCTTTCTGCTTTGATGTTATCTGGTGCTAGCAGATGTGGACTGAGGGACACTGGCATTCTTAGAGATGAGGAAAGAGTATTTGGCTGTCCCCATGGGCCAGAGCCCTGACCGGGGAGAGGCTTGAGGGTGGGGACAAGTGCTCAGTGTGGTGGAGAAGAAACCACAGGCCTGAGAATTCAGAGAGATGGGTTCAAATCCATTTGTTTACCTACTGGTCAATCTGTGAGCTTGGGCAAGGTACTCAACACCTATAAATGTATAACATGAATTGATGATAACAGCTTTGCAGCACTGTTACAAGGGTTAGTAATACCTAGCTCCATGCTAGGTGTTTCTATAGAAAATACCTAGCTTCATGTGTAGCGTGCAGTGGGAGTTTAATAATTGGTAATCACTATCAGTAGGGAGAATAGGCTTCCACTGAGTCCAAGGCCATTGCTTTTCTCTGCAACACCACACCTTCTGCACACTGCAGCCCAGAAGAGAGACCAGGCCTGGGAGCAGAACCTGGCAGTCTCCAAATTCAAGGCTAAGGATTTCCTAGAATTTAAGCTGTGTCAATTGTGTGATGATTTTATAATAATGCCCATCACCCCCATAGGCTCTGGAGCACATCTGAGGTTAAAGGTGAAAAAGAGACTGGCTCCCATGCAGTGAAAAGGAAACTGAGACCCACAAGAGGCAGTGACTGACTCCTTATGACAGTCATTACAGAGGCCCTGTGTGGATACACATCTGTGAGTGCTACCTGCCCTGTGGACACAAGACTGCATCCCCTAAGCTGGTAACCAGGAAGTTCAAATTGGTCCCACTGGGCACTGGGTCACCCAGAAAAGTCACCTGTCCCTAGGGACCCATAGCGGAGCCAGATACTATTCTGGAGACTCTCAATCTTATGGACGGAGACAAATAAAGTACATATTGATACGAAGGAGAAAAGCCAGGGTTGGATTCTGGAAGGTCCCTGGGTATATATGTCAGGGTAGGGGGGTAGGGGTGGCACCTCACTCAACCAGTTCTAACTTGTCTTCTGCCACTGGCCCCCTCCTCCTTTTTGAGTGAGAAGTTGTCCTCTGAAACCTGCCCAACCCTGTATCTCTAGGCGTGGAGACATCACCGCCATCTTGCATTCCTCTGACCTCTACTTCACAATGAGTTGTCACCAAGTCTGTTCAAGGCCACCGTCTCACAAATCCATGCCCTCCTCTTCTCCAGACCCTACCCCTGCCCTAGTTGCCTCTGTCAGTGGTCTCCCCTTCCTATACCTCCACCCTGGCACAGCTCTGGTCCTGCCACTTTTGGATTGGTGCTTTTCAATGGCACCCAGGGTCCCATAAAATAAAACCCAAATTCCTAAACTCTCTGGGATTTAACGGCCTCCTCCAGGGGCTCCTGTGCAGTGGAGATCTTTCCCCACCTTAGGTTCCCATTACCTGTCACCTGCCTTTATTTGTCTTGTGGCTTGGATCACTTCCCACCCCTTACTGGAACCATGTGGTACCTGTCCATCCTTCTACTCAGCTTCATTTATTCATTTCACAATCCACACGAACCCTCCTGGGGACAGGGGCCATGCACTTCAATGCACTGTGTCCACAGCTGGGCACAGAGCTGACAGACAATGGAATGTGAGGATAAGGGATGAACAGATAGGAGAGTAGGCACACAGCTGAATATTAATAGTTCTGCCAAGCTATGTCTCAGGGAGAGACCAGAAACAACTGATTAAGATGTAGTTTAATATTAGGGTATACAGCACACCTCCTGGGTGTGGGACAGAATTACAACAGGGACCTTACCTAACAAATGCAAACACTGTAAAGTAAATCATTTGTATACTCACATTAATCTGAAATAAAAAGAAGAAAAGATGCAGCTTAAGATAGTTTATGGGTTTTCTCCTAAATCTACAGAGGAAAGAGTTGATTTCTCAAGTAGATATCTTAAAATGCTGTCTTGCATCTGCTATACTTTTGCCCCATCTCCATCCATCATCCTGCTCTTTTAATTATACAAAAACTCATATCATGGTCTTCATTATGGTGAAGAACCCTGGGGATCACATGGGCTACTCTCAGTACAGATGGGGAAACTGAGGAAGGGACCTGGAAACTGAGGAAGAGGGAAGGGGCCTTGCTCAGTATCACACAGCTTGTCAGTGGCAAGGCCAGGGCTGAAACCCAGACCTGTCTCTAGAGCTCCAAGGTGAGGCTGTTTAGGACCAACGCCAGGGAAACCCACTTGTTCCTAATGCTGGCATCTCCTGAGTCTGGATCTCGGAGGATAGATTCAAGAAGAGACCTAGCCTTACTCATCTGAGGCTGACAACCGTGATAAAGCAGGATTTCTGAATTCTGTTCAACAGCTGTTCATTAAGAGCCTCTAGTGGGGCGAACTAAGCTGAGATAAAAATGGCCGGACGGTTGGGAGTGGAGTCATTGGGAAGAGCGTGTATGGCTGCATACTTGTTCCAAGCCCACCGCAGGAAGGACTGCAACAAAGAACAAATTAGGTGGGAACGTCCCTCCGTTGTGGAATCAGGGATGGGGTCTAGAAGGATGGGGGGATTTTCTGGAGGGGGAGTGGGTGTGGTGAGTGCCGGGAAAGGAAACCCAGGGGAAGGGGGCCAGTGTCCAGCCTCAGGACAGTAAGGTGCAAGCAAGGGGTGGTGACCAACACCCGGGAAGGGAGACTGCAAGCAATGGGGTAGAAGGTGTTAGGGAGTGAAAGGAGATCTGCAATTTAGAAAGTTCATCCGACAGCAGCAACAGGTCACAGAGAAAGGGGGAGCCAGACCGACGCTCGCACCAGGGGAGCTTTGCACAAATGGGGTGCTCCAGAGAGAAGAGACAACGAAAGCATGCAGAGGCTACTCAGACCTGTCTCAGGAGGGTTGAATGGGGCAAGCAGCTTTGGGGAAAGAGATGCTGTCACAGTTTCGTGGCTTTTTCCAACTCTAACTCGGTCCCCTCGAAACAAAGCAAAAGCCACGCCTTGGCGGAACGCGGAGCGCGGATCCCATCAGCGCCCGGAAGCCCTCCCTGACGCAATCTCTGGCTCGCAGACAGGGGGACCCTCCCTCGGTCTCTCCTTCCCTCCCTCTCTCCTGGTGGCCCGACCGACGCCGAGTCTTCTCGGCTGCCCCGGAAACTGCCCGCGCTGCGCCTCGGGGCGTTTTGCCGGCGCGCCCCTCCATCACGCACCCGGGGGGGCAGCATCGCAGCCCGAGCCCCGTCCCACGCGTCGAGGCGGCCGCCCCGCTCCCCGGGGACCCAGCCCGCGGAGGGAGCAGGTGACCACCGCGACGGCCCGGGGGCCCGGGGCTCCGGAGCCAACCCGCGCCGGGCGCCGCCCCCGGCCGGCTCACCTGACTTGCCCATGGCCGGCTCCCCGCGCTGCTCGGCTCCCCGCGGCTGCGCTGCGCTCCTCGCCGCCCCGCGCCACTCGCCTAGCCCTGGAGGGGGCCGGGCGGCCGCAGCCCCTCCCCCGGAGCCGCCCGGCCCCCGCCTTATAAGGAAAGGGCAGCTGCAGGCACAGGCTCCTGGGGCCACCCTGCTGGCCGCCCCGAGAACTCTCTCCGCGAGAGGCGCTCCGTGACTGCCCTCGGCTCCACAGCTGGACCTCAGCTCCGAACTGTCCCCTCTCCGGACGCGTAGGGAAATCGGCGCCTCCCACCCGGCTCCTAGTAGCTCTTCACCGGCTGACGCGCTGTGGGCACCACGGTGATCACTGGGGAGGCAGGAGGGACGTTCTGGCCGGCGCCACCAGGGGACAGTGCGCCCCTGACTTGGCCTGGCCTCCAAAGACACCTCAGGCGGGTAGTGTGCCCACTTCACCTCCCTAGTGATAGCAGGCACCCAGCGGCGTCTAGTGCTACGGAGAGGAAGCCCCTCTCCTAGGGACGTGCCCTCCGAGGCGTGCCCGGGTTGGGATCGGGCGCTCCCACCGCACGTCCCCCGACCTGCCCACTGGTCCCTCAGTGCCTACAGAGCAGCCCAAATTCCCCCTGGAGTCTGGCCCAGCCCGTCTCCTCAACTCCCCAGCTTTATCCCATGCTCCCTCAAACTAGAATTTTTCTTTTTTTTTTTCTGAGACAGAGCCTCAAGCTGTCGCCCTGGGTAGAGTGTCGTGGCGTCACAGCTCACAGCAACCTCCAACTCCTGGGCTTAAGCGATTCTCTTGCCTCAGCCTCCCAAGTAGCTGGGTCTATAGGCGCCCTCCATAACGCCCGGCTATTTTTGACTAACAATGACTACAAGCGCCCTCCATAAGGCCCGGCTATTTTTTTGGTTGTAGTCGTTGTTGTTTGGCAGTCCCGAACTGGATCAGAACGTACCAGGTCTGGTGTATGTGGCTGGCGCCTTAGCCGCTTGAGATACAGGTGCCCAGCCTCAAACTAGATTCTTGATATTCCTCAAATGTGTTTTGGGGCTCCGCACCCCCCCCCCCAGCTTTTCTTGAAGTTCTCTCACCTGGTGTGGGCCCCCAGGGTCTGCCAGTCTTTGTAGAGTCCATGACCTTTCCTGACCTTGGAGGCAGGTCACATCTGGTATTGGGGAAACTTGGTCCCACTAGTGGCCCCAGTCCCAGGGATGAAGGCACAGCCTGAGTCATTTGTGCCAAACTCCACCCAGGAGCTCCTCACTGGGGAAGGGACTTGGTAAACTGAGGGAAGCCAATTTTAAGGATTTTCAATAAGTGGACACTGATGTAAACTGACCCACTGATTATAGGAGCAGAATTTGTAATACCAAGGACTTACCAAGGTCCAGTAAGTAGGTCAACAGCAGGGTTGGGCTGTCCTCTCTGTTCCTTCCCCTTATGTCAGGAGAATACAATTATGCCAGATGGCATATGCCAGGTGGCCCTATAAGATTATAATATTGTATGTTTACTGTGCCTTTTCTGTGTTTAGATATGATTTGACACACAAATATTAGCGTTTAGGACAATAACATGCTATACAGGTGTGTAGCCTGGAGTAATGGGCTGGCTATGCCATATAGCCTAGGTGTGTAGTGGGCTACACCAGGGCTAGAGAGCCTTTTCATGTTGGAAGGCCCCATTAATCTAGCTGAAATTAAATAAGGCTACATTCAAGAAACTTCAATTAGATATACTTAACAATGTACATTATTTTGTAAAAATTTAACTACTATGTACTTAGTCATTTCAAAAAAATGAAAACCTTAAGTTAAAGTTACCTAACCTTTTAATGACTTTGCTGTGTCTGCTTTTCATGGGAAAGTATTTGAATAGTTGGTTGCAGCATGGAGGTCTGTAGTTTCAGTTGATCCTCTAGATGGGTATCAGTCATTTGTGACCTTAACATCTTCGTTTGAGTTAGGTAGGAGAATAGAGATTCACAGCAATAACTGATTGAAAAGCAAGGAAGAATTTTTTTGGCATGTTACAGAAGGCATGAATATTCTACTGTGTTTTTCCATACTTCAATTGGACCTTTTTTAGCATCAAACAATGACTTTAAAGTATCATCTACTGAGAACTCAATTAATTCCATTTGTCGTTCTTTAGGTGCTTTGGTGATATCAACTAAATAAGGATGAAATGTTAATTTGAATGTGATGTCATGATTCTCGAAGTCAGTGAAACTTTCATTGTATTTTCCGATTAATAGGTCTATAACAGCTGAGTATTCTTCACATGATTTTCATATATTGTCCTGATCATCAAAGACTTTTACTACTTGGGGAAAATGTTCATTTGAAATTTCCTTTTGAAGAAGTGTTTTGGAAAAAAAAATAGCTCTTTTCAAAATGCTTGGATTTTTTTTTTGCCACATATCATATATAGACTTAACTTTATCTTTTTTAAAATTATTAAATCATAGCTGTGTACATTAATGAAGTCAAGGGGTACATATACAATGGTTTATATATGTATAACCATATATACATATATATGGTATATATACATATATACATATACCATATATGCATATGTATACATGGTTTCATATACAATCTGAAATATTTTTATCAAACTGTTTAGCAGAGCCTCATGGCATTTTCTTAGTTATTGCATGAAGACATTTGAATTCTGCATTTAGTAAGTTTTGCCTGTACCTATTCTAAGATGCACCGTAGGTGTGGCCTCACCAATTACACTCCTGACTTAGCTTTATCGTGCAAAGAAATATTCAAGTTGTTTTGATTTGACATTGTATGTTGTGTGACCGGAGACGCGAACGAGCAGAAGCTTTGCTGTAGGTGTAAAACTTGCTCCTGTAATTATTAAATCAAGAAACAGGCCATATACTCTGATATGGTGTATAGCAAAGTTTTTTATTTTAAGTTCAGTTTTTATACTTTTTCAGTCAGGTACACACTTAATCCTTTTAACGATTAGCTTCCTCATTTTCTTACTTTATTTTTACATATCAATACCATCACCTTTTAGTAAATCTCTCCTATTTTCAAGACAATGACTAGTTTCTGAGCAGGGCACAAAGAGCAGGGCACAGAGACAGAAGTAGCTTCAGGGGAACAAAGTTAATAGAATATTCTCAAGCATTCACTCAGTTTACCCAGTATGAAGTAATGACTGTGTCCTTTCTTCAGGGCAGAATATCTGTAGACCTCTGACAATATGTTGTTAACATATGTCAACCCTCTGGCCCGTATCTCTGAGGAAGGGCTACACGCCCTTTGATCTCAGGCTTAACGGGAAGTACCGCCTTAGAGAATAGGCCTAAGGAATTTTCCAAAAAAGC
>CAUYPK010068230.1:0-38083 GCA_963574355.1 Loris lydekkerianus | reverse complement strand
ATGATGGCAGTGCATGTTGCATCCTCTGGAGTGCAGTTGTTGAGATGGATTCAAAGGTGCACTGTTTTTATTATGGAGTGGCGGGGGGAGGCTGAATTCTAGCCCCCCCCCCCCCCCCCAAGTGTCTGCCTCCTGATCTCTGGAATCTGCAAGTACGTTACCTTTATGACAAAAATGACTTGGTGGATGTGAATAAGTTAAAGTTTGTGAGTGAGATGGGGAGATTATGCAGGACTGGAGGGGTCCAATGTAATCACAAGGGTTCTCCCAGGAGAGGGGATCAGAAGTCAGATGAGGTGATAACAAAAGCAGAAATCCTAGAGATTTGAAGATGCTGCACTGCCGTCTCTGAGGATGGAGGTAGAGGCCACAAATGAAGGAATGCTGTCAGCCTCAAGACATTGGAAGAGGTAAGGAAATGGATACTCCAGGAGAGCCTAGGAGGGCTAAAGCTCTGCAAACATCTTAATTTTAACACAGCGAGACTCCTGACCTCTGGAACTACAAGAACATACATTTTTTTTTTTGTTTGAAGACACCAAATCTGTCGTAAGCGGTTACAGCAGACATGAGAAATCACTAGCATGTCCTTGGGGTGAACACCCACGGGAAGGAGAGGAAGCAGGAATGGGCAGAGGTGCTGGGCTGTGATGCTGTGCTGCAGAGATGGTCTCCACTGACCACACGGGGCGCTCTAGAGCCAGGAGAGCCCTTGGGAGTTGTCTGTGTTTGGGTGGAGACGCCAGGTTGTATACTCCTCTCTTTGCTGGGCATTGCTATGCGGAGGCAACCCCAAAGTGGTGGAACCCTGCTGGCTACCTGCTGACAGCACCCACAGCTCCTTAAGCAACAAGTCATTCCTGAAGGAAGATCTGGGCTTCCCAACCTGCTGACCATCCATGTGGGCACGTGGACACAGTCACTTTGTTCCCCCTTTGACCTCCTACTTGGGTCACAGAGGAGAGAAAACAGGCACATTCCCTTGTTTTCTTCTTGAGGTGAAGGCATTTCATGAAGGTCCCAGCAGAGGTACAGCTGCCACAGGTGCAGTTACTTAATCCATGGAAGCAACTGGTCACAGGAGTAGCTCCTTATGCTGACTGCAACTTTATGGCTTTTGTGTCTTTATTTTCACAAATTAACATAAACGGAAGTGTCACTCAGCCATGTTTCAAAATGACATATAAGTAAAAATGGTTGACTTATTTCTAAAAGTGATTTAAGTTTTGTCTGGATTTCTGCTGTTGCGGCCCAGGTATGCAAAGTTCATGAGAACTTCAGAATGAGCAAGAAATTGGGAGGCAGGCACAGCACAGCGAAGGGAGACGGAATATAGAGAGGGTGGTGGACACAGCCTCTTCCTCCCCTTCCAGCATCAGGAACTTTGGTTTAACCAAGGCTGACATTAATCACAGGGGTCCAACCCCAGGGGAAGGAAGAGGGAAAATAGGGGTCAGGGAGAGGACAATAAATGCCAGGGGGTCTGGTCAGTAGCAGTCCGAGGGGGTGAAGTGCCCTTTGGAAAAAGCCATGTGGTCTGTGGGGTATGGGTATGGAAAGCTAAATAATAAGAGTAACATTAACAGCAAACACTTCTCTGTTGCTTGTCAGGTACCATCCCCTGGGCTTTGCAGTTTTGCTAACTGGAGGGTGGTCTGCAGATCCGCAGCACCAGCAGCAACTGGATGCTCACCAGAAATGCAGACTCTCAGGCCTCACCTGAGACCTGTCAAAGTGGAAACTGTGTTTTAGCAAGATTCTCAGTTAATTTTTGTATATACATGAAAATTTGACAGACACTGCTTCAACTCTTAAAACATACCCAGGATGGTGCTACTATTGCTGTTTTTATTTTATAGTGATGCCATTTAGGTACAGAGGTGTTTGACTCACATCTGATAAAGGTTAAACTGGGATTGGATTGAGGCCGTCCTCTGCAGAATCCAATCTCTAAAGCTGTCCCATTCCCCAAAGAAATGACTTTGGTGTTACGCAGAGCTGGGTGTCAGGTCTTCCTGGCTGGCTGTGTGCCTCTGGACAGGTTATGTAACCTCTCAGACTTTCTGTTTCCTCAACAGTAAAGTGGATCAAGAATAGAATCTACTCCAAAGAACTATGGTGAAACAAAGAAAATGCATAGGAAGCACTTAGCAACTAGTGTTCATTTCTGTTATGATGACTGTTATTCTCTCATCCCCATCAAAGTCATCCCCATCAATGTCATCATTGTCATTGTCATCATCATCATCATCATAATGTCATCATTGTCATCCTCACTTTTGTCATCATCATTGGCATTGGTCATCATAATTGCCGTTCTTGTCATGTCATTATCATCCTCATTGTTATTACTATCTTCATTTGCATTTGTCATCAGCCTCATCATTGTCACTGTCATCATAATTGTCACTATTGTTATCATTGTCATCCTCCTCCTCATCATCATTGACATTTGTCATCATCGTGGTCATCATTACCTTGTCATTGTTGTCATCGTCATCATCACCTTGGCCATCACCAACTCCATCATCAGGTAGAGGTTGCCAGGATGAGGGACCAGGCTGAGCAGGATGGGAGCAGCAGGACCTCAGTCAGGAGTCACTAGGGGCAGCGGACATCACGTTTAGTGCTGACAGCTGCCTCTAACTACAGACCCAATTTAGCCTCTCTAAGCCCCAGTGAGGTTTGTGTCTCATACTCAGAGCTCTTTCTAGCCATTCCGAATTGGTGGCCCGGGCGAAATATTTCCCTGGATGGTTAGCTGGAAGGCAGCATTCTCCCTAGGTTGTGGTTGCTGTGGAAACAGGTGCCCTTCAAGGACCAGGAAAATGCTGGCAGAGACTTGGTTTCTCAGCTCTGAGAAAATAATTCTCTACTTTTTTCTGTGCTCATTAGTCCCCAGTAACTTTTTTTTTTTTTTTTTTTTTTTTTGCCAAAGGGCCTAGACTGTGTGGCCCCCACACCCTGATGATCCTCCCTGCTGTGCAGCTGTGGGAGGCTCGGGATTCCTGCTTGTCCCCGTATTTCACAGCTGGTGCTGGTGGGCCGGGTTTGAAACAGTGCTGACTCTCTGGGGGTTTCCCATTTTGTCTTGTGGCTTCTCGAAAACAATCTCTTACTTTCAGGAATTCCTCAAACAAATGCTGCATTCCTTATTTTAAAGAGAGTCAGAATCTTTAAACCTTTAGTACCTGAAAGAAAATCTCAAGAATGGGACTATTAGCTCAGCAAATAACTCTGTCCCCTAAGGTTGGGTTTCTTTTGGGGTTGAGGGGTCTTGGTTGGATTCCCCCTACTCTGACTGTGCTGCTTCCATAAGGCGGTCACATTGCTTTAATCTGCTGGCACGGTCTTTGCGTGCCCATAGATAACTTACTCTTGCTTTCCTTAGCGTGGATGAGAGAGGCTGATTGTTAGAAATAAACAAAAACTTGACCAAATAGTAAGCAAAAGAGAAGCAATGGAAAACAACAGAGGCATAAAGACAGAGCAGAATTCCTGGACAGGTGGCTACGCTCTGGGCCAAAGTTCTGGTCCAGCTACATAAACTCCTTCAGGACCCTCCACCCCATCTCCAGGCGTGCGTGGCCTTCCTTCCTTGGCAAACCTGCTTCGACTCCATCACTGGTCACCTGGCCACCTCTTAAAGCAAAGAACACTGAAAAGAAAGATTCTAACTTTTCTACCCTTCCAATTGCCCAAACAGAAGAGAACGTTTTAGGATACAATAGGACATAGAGAAAAAGCTAAGTCTAAGCCATCCTGGACCCAATCACCTTTCTCCCCCAGTGAAAGTTTCTAGGAAAAGAGACTTATGTCTTGGTCTCTTTTGTGAGTCAAGTTGAAGGAAAAGCAATTTGACCTTCAAAACCATCGTCACCTTATCTAGTCTTTTCTGCCTTGAAATAAGCCAGACATCCTCTCTCACCCTCCCTCCTTCCTTTCTTCCTTTTTTGCCTCCATTTCTCCATACAATACATTTTGAGTTCCAGGTAGGTGCAAAATGCATTGGTATGGGCCATTGGGGTTTGGAAAAGTCTGGTCAATACAAAACATATATTTTTTGATTGTTTCTAAAATTCTTTGCTTGACCACCTTGGGAATAATGAAATATCTTTATCCTTTCCCTGTCCTTTTCTTGAATGCACAACTTTCTGCAACTGTGTGCACACACACATGTCCCTGTCTGTGGACATATGTGAGTTTGTGCTGAGCCAGGATGCATGTGTGTAGGGGGTAGAGTGGGGGAAGGACGGGGGGGGGGGGGTGACCGTGTCTGGAATCCAGCTCAGCTTCCAGCTCTTGACCCATGTTTTGTGCCCACAGACCTGGACAGTCTTTGAGGTAGATGTTCCTCTGTCTCGCCAGCCTTCAGCAGCTCAGGGACTCCACCAACATGTCTCGCAGTATCACCTCCCACGGCAGGGTACACATACACAAGTCCTAGGGGCCTAGGGAAGGTGCAGAACAGCTGTAGCTCACGACTCAGGCTCTAGAACAGGCTGCTCACCACAGGGAGCTCCTTCCTTGCCAGGTGACAGGAGGGAGGTGACAGACGGTGACTCCATTCCTTTCCTAAACCCGTCCTCTCTCTAGGCCCCTCTTCAGCTTGCTTCTTGTCTCCTCTTACTGTTCTGGGGTCTCAGTTCATTTTAAATGAAGCTTTCTGCCAGCTTTGCCTCCCAAGCAGGCGGGGCTCTCTATTAAGCCACTCTCAAACTGCCACCCTGCTCTCTCTGTTTCCCGAGCAGCCTCCTCCCCTCCCTATATCTGCCTCCTCACTGCCTCTCAGGCCACATACATCTCAGACATGTATGGCATAGGCTGTCTGGATGCCATGAGAACAAACCCCAAAGGAGATGGAGAATTAGTTGTTTCTATGAAGTGTCATGCTGCAAGGATATCTAAGAACCTCTCAGACAATTAAATGTTATCCTTGTAAAAGGAGAAACTGAGGAATACACCTTAAGCTACTCTCTTATAGACCTGGGGCTGATCACTGTCAAGAGTAACCCAGCCTGTCTGCCTTTCTCATTCACACTCCTTTGGAAGGAATGAAACTTATACTCCTTTTGGAAAGACTGGAGACTTATATTAAGTGTCCAGAAGTCAGGTGGACACTTAAGTATGGAGCTCATTTTCTTCTTGGCACATCTCTTTCTTTGACTATCCTTCTTACCCCAGAGAGAAGGCCTTATTTTCTTTCTTTTAAAACAAAATATTTAATTACTTCCACCCACAGACAAGTGTGAGCTGATAGGCCAACAAGTTCCTAAAATTGTAAAAAGCATTTCTGTTTATGGAAAATATCTCATTTGGGGGGTTGGTGGCTTGCACCTGTAATACTAGCAATCTGGGTAGGTGAGGCAGCAGAGTCCCTTGAGCTCAGGAGTTTGAGACCAGTCTGAGCAAAACTAAGGCCCATGTCTACTAAAAATAGAAAAATTAGGCAGGCATTGTGGTGAGTGCTCATTGTGGTGAGTCCTGTAGAAGGTAGACAGGCAGATCTCTCTGTGGGCACCCGAATTCAGGGTAAAGCATGAAGGCACGCCATCCCTGCACCTCCTTATCAAGAACATTGAAGACGAAAGGAGCCCCAAGGCAGCCCAGACAGGGTAAGGTCATCAAGACCATCCCTGCATGGAGAATCAGCAGGCAGGCGGGAATGAGACCTTTGGATTCCTGATCAGCAGTTAGATTAGGGAAGCTGGGTTGTTTGCCCTGTGGAGATGAAACTTGTTTTACTTTTCCCCTTTCTAAATGTATTATTGGGCCATTGTTGACAAACTGTTACTCCATGTTCCCAATTACATAGCTGTTACTCTTCTACCCAACCTTCTAAGGGGCTTGGGATTCCTTTTTTTCCTATTTATGAATTTTGACACCTTTGCATTTTTTTACGAATGCGTTTTAGAGATCAATAAAAAGTTTCTGCAGAATCGTAGTGCTGCTACATTGCCTCAAGCTGCCACTGGGCATGTGAGCAATGTACACCTCTCCAGGCTACCTAACTTCATACATTAAATTAGTATGCAGTCTCCTTCTTCCATCAGCGCCATTTCCCTTGTTGGCCCCCAGCCTGGGTGGGGGGCTCCTGGAACCCCTACATAGGCTCAGGCACTTGGGAAGCTGAAGCAGGAGGATAACTTGAGCCCAAGAATTTGAGGTTTCTGTGAGCTAGGCTGATACCACAGCACTCTAGGCTAGGTGACAGAGTAAGACTCTGTCTCAAAAAAAAAATTTTTGTTTTCAATTAAACAAAAACATAAATAAGAAAAATAAAAGAAAATATCTCATTTGGTATATAGATGAACCATTACAATAAAATACACTTTTTAGGAAGCGTTTATGGCTCAGTGAGTAGGGTGCCAGCCCCATATACCGAGGGTGGTGGGTTCAAACCCCGCCCTGGCCAAACTGCAGCAAAAAATAGTTGGGCATTGTGGCGGGTGCCTATAGTCCCAGCTACTCAGGAGGCTGAGGCAAGAGAATCACCTAAGCCCAACAGCTGGAGGTTGCTATGAACTGTGATGCCACAGCACTCTACCAAGGGCGACAAAGTAAAACTCTGTCTCTTAAAAAAAATATTTTTCCTATGATAAGGTCTACATAATAATAATATTAAAAATATATAGTAATGTTCATATATATTGAGTGAGTACTACATACCAGCCTTCACTATGCATTAATCTCATTTACTCCTCGTATCAATTTTCTGAGCTAGAAACTATGATTATCCACATTTGCAGATGTGAAAACCGAGGCACCAAAATGTTATGAAATTTTCCCAATGTCTGATGAACACCAGGCATTGACATGAGACTTTAAATATGCTATCATGGAAACTTTCCCTAGATCTAAGAAGTACCTACATCTTTCTGTGAAGAATGGGAAGTTTAAGAGATTAAGTTGGTTCATTGCTCAGGGCATACAGCCCATGAGGCGAGAACAGAAGTGAGGCCAGACTATGCCATCTCTCTACACAGTTGTTCTTTTTACAGCATCTGCTGCCTCAGTGGATTTCTACATTTAATTTCTACAGTGTATGCATTGCCTTGCATACTGTTGGGCCACAATGGACATTCCATAAACATACACTCATTCTTTTTATTGAGCTAATGAATGGATCCTAAATTAAATATTGATATTAAATTCGGTGTTCCACACTCCTGGGAGTAATAGCATGGGTAATTCAAAGGAGTGAATAATTACTCAGTCGTGTATGCTTTGCTTTAAAAATGCATTCATGTATTTATATTTTAATATGGATTTGATATTTATAGGATTCATATCACTTCTTACAAAATGAGGGTGCTGTATGTGAGAGTCTGACTCAGGAGAAGTTGGCAGTAAAGCTCAACTCTCCTCGCTCAGTGTCCCAAGGTTTTCCCCAGCTACCCATGGGAGTAAAAGTGTCATCTCATGCACAGAGGTCACAGATTGGCCGCTCAGGCTGTCCTTGGTTTGCAAATGACTTTTGTTGGACCCATCACTGGATGGAGCCACAAAGTGACTTATCTCCTCCCTCTCTCTCTTTCTTCCTTCCTCCTTTCCTGGTTTCCGCCTTCTTCTTTTTTATTAAATTTATTAAATTTAATATCCTTATCAACATTTAAAAATAGGAGATTTTGTCTCGATTTCTGACTTCTCTTGAAAATTATATCTGGCAACATAGGCCTCCATTTGCATTTGGCAAAGTTAGCTGGGGCTAATTAATGATGGGACTGTGCCCTCCACCTGGTCTCAGTCCTCATGACCCTCTGTGGATGTCTTTCCAAGACTAAGTCTGGGTGTCAGTTGCCATCAATCGTCCTGATAACGTAGTTCTTGTCTTGCCCTCTAACTGGTTCCACTCATTTGTGTGAGAAACCTAGCATCTGAAGGCTTGTGAGTTTGCGAGCTGTGTCTTGGGTGATGCAAATCCCCCTGGGTGAGCAGGTGAGCACATGAGATGCCAGGCTGTCTGATCTCCACAATCCTCTGTCCTCTGATGGGACACTCGTGGTGTAACATGAGATGGAATGGTTGCCTCTGGTGTCAATCCCATAGGACTTTCTGGCTTCTCTCAAGTATCCCAGAAAGAGATGGACAATTATCAGTCTTCAAAATTAACTACCAAAAGAGTGCAACCCTTCCAGTTCAATCTTTTCAACTAAAAGGACAATCTTTCTATTAAAGCATTTAATAGACATGGGTAGTCTCCACCCCAAATGATGTGTTTTAGATTATGTGGAGCTTCTTTTTCTACTTTAATGAGCTTGGTATCTGGCTTGTCCCTTTCTGTAACAAAAGTAATTAATTGATGTTTTGTTGAGAACAAGAAAATCCCATGCCTTGTTCTAAGGTTGCTGAGAACTTGAGGTTATTGTTTTTCTTACAGAAATGGCCACAAGACAATGTATTTGGCTCTAAACTGTGTGGAGACACTGACACACATTTTGGGGAATGGTAGAAATTGGATTTTGGCGTGGTTGTCACAGAAGGGTGAATGAGTGTTCCCAACTCTTCATATTCATAAAATAATCCATGCCCTTTTCTCTATGACTTACTGACTGGTTCCTTCCTCTAGAGTCAGTAGAGTGTATATCTCCACTTATCTTTAAAATTGACCATGCAATTTGCTTTGATAATTGGAATATGAGTAGAAGTCACAGCATGCCAGTTCCTAGCTGAAAGTCGAAAAAGTTGGCAAATTTCCACCAGCCCCATTAAGCTTCTTCTCTTTATAATGAGAAAAGTATGCCCCAGAGGGCTGCTGCTCCTTAAGATTGGGCCTTGGAATGAAAATACAGGGAGTAAACCTGGATCCAACTTAGCTCAGCTGAGCCCAGCTAGGATGAGCCAAACCACAGCCACAGTTAAACCCACAAGCTTGAAATAAATATTTGTTGCTGCAAGCCACCACAATTTGGTTGTTTGTTATACAACATCAGTATGGGGTAGAGGAGGGAACTGGCTAATAGTGAGTGGGAACGAAGATTACCTACTTCAGTTTGCCAATTACTGAGCATTTTGCTGATGCCTCAGGATATGTCTCTATGAATTTCTCTCTTTACCTTGGAAGCGCACTTAAATCTTTTGTTTGCTGATTTATTTTACCATTTTTAGTATGTTTCTGTGATGGTATGCTTCATTGTATTATTTCTCTAAACTGGCATTGACACTGTGAGGCAAGAACTTTCTACAAAGTTCTCAGCTTGGGCTCCTATAACAAAAGACAAAAGAATAAGAGAAAAGCATATACATTTATTTAACATTTAAAGTTTTACACGGCACAGTGATTTTTGTACACATATGAAGACCCAAAGAAACAGTTAAACCTAATTGTTTTCATACCAGGTTGATGAAGAATGGAGATTTCTGGGAACATGTGATAAGACAAAGAGGGTCTAAGCTCAGAAGTGTAAAGCAGGGGAAACTCACAGGGACTATGCACTCACATTCCTTTTGGTGCCCTCTTTTCAGAGACAAGGATGATCCTCTCCTTCCGGTATAAAGAGGTCACCTCTCACACAAGGGTCCTATGACCTGCTTCAAGGGAAGGTCAGAAAGTCCTTTCTGCACCAGCCACTTCTCAATTCCTTCCAACTAAAATATTTAATATGCCAAATTGCCACATTTGGGGATAGTCCTGAATCCTGTCGGGACTTTTGTTGTAAACTGTGCATCTGACAAAAGGACTAACATCAGAATCTACAAAGGAACTCAAACAACTGAACAAGAGAGAAACAAACTATCTTTCTAACCCTGGGTGTTTCAATGTAGTGACCTCCATCAGTGTCTGCTGTGCAGTGTACCTAACTCCTTCAGCTTCTGTTATCGTGATTCCATGGGCAGCTTTGAGAAAAAGTCCCTTTGGTCCTCTTATATGTTCATTTACAGCCATCTTGTCAGGGTCACAGATAAGTACCCAACTCATTAAGCACTGACCCCTACT
This sequence comes from Loris lydekkerianus, assembly GCA_963574355.1. Taxonomy (NCBI): domain Eukaryota; kingdom Metazoa; phylum Chordata; class Mammalia; order Primates; family Lorisidae; genus Loris; species Loris lydekkerianus. Next base: position 28,146 of record CAUYPK010068230.1, on the reverse strand, counting down.
GGAGTAATCATCATAAACCACCATGGGCTCTTCCCAGTTCAATTGATGTGTAAACTATGTAAGGACAAGATGAAATGAACAGGAAAGATTTTCTGGTTTAGTTTAATTGCTTCTCAGGTGGCCTCTCATTTACCAAGCTCTGCTACAAGAACCAGAACTACCCTACTGAAACTAATATAAAAGGCCCTAGTACTTCAGGGAATACAGCTTAGTCACAGATCCCTGGGAGTCTGCATTTTGGATTGAAAGAAAGTCTACTTGGTGGGTGAGTCGAGGTCTTTCTCTCCCCCTTTTAAATTTAAATTTCGGTTTAATGCGTAGAATATGTTGTTTACAAATTCCTTGCTCTCTCAACTATAAAAAAATATGGTTACTTTAAACAGGAATCAGTTGTCCCCATTAGAATGTCTCTAGGGCAGCAGTTCTCAACCTGTGGGTCGTGACCCCTTTGTAACGATGAAAATACATCGTGGCATTAGGAAGGTTGAGAACCACTGCTGTAGGGGGATGCATTTTGAGGGTATAAACAAAAGAGTGGTTAAAAAAAATGAAAATACAAGTACAGCGGGGCCGGTGAAACAAGATTGGCAGAAAGTTGATGGTTGCTGAGGTAACATAGTGCTTCAGTGGATTATTTAGTCTACTTTTGTGTGTTTGAGACTTTTCACAATAATTTCTTTTTCTTAAACTCTGCAGTCGTATTAGCTCATGTTGGAACCCAAATCTTGTTTTTGGACGTGTTTTGTGTCTTTAGTGGGTTTTTATGTTAAATGAAGGAATTGTTGCCTGGAGAGTTCATTTCACAAAGCAGATTGGAGTCTGGTGTTTGAAGCTTTCATTGTTTTGTCAAGCCCTAGAAACACTGGGTGTGGGTTTTCAAGGTCTGCCTCTCAAGTGTGCTTAGATGGAATGCATTCATCTTGCAGACTTCTTTGCTATCATCTTTTAGTAGACTTCCTTTCGTGCCTTGGGTTTAGATGGAGTCCAATAGCAATGGTGCTCCCTGGCATTGTGCAACATAAAAGCACTTATTAGCACCACTGTCCCTTTGTGCCTGCCTGCCTGCCAAAGGTCTGTCTTTGCTGAGCTCCTGGGGCCAGAACTTGAATCCACAACCCATCCCAGTCCTTGGCCAGCCCAGACAAGGTAATGTTGCCCTGTAGATAGCTTAACCTAAGTGACAGGTGTGGCCTTGCATCCCTTGATATTGTGTCTAGTGTAAGTGGACTAGGGAGTCAGGACCCCATGAAACTCTGTGTCCCCTCTTCATAGTTATCCCATAATGGTCTCTGTCTTTACCCAGATCATATACAATGGCCTTAATATTGCATGTGATTGAGAGCAGAGCTGTGATCTTATTCCCAGCCATCTTCACTGGGACCCCACTTTGCTGTTGTCACTACCCTTTCCCGGGATAAAAGATTTAAGAACCCAGATACTGTGACAGGGAAAAAGGCTCCTCTGCTGGACTTTCAAGACTTTCAGTCTTACTCAGGTCTCACCACTGAACTGGAACTCCTTGGCTACCAGGTCTGAGTTTACCACATGACTTTGAACTGTGTCATGTGTATTTTGGCCACCCCCTCAAGACTCAGACCTATACAGTAGGTTAATTCTTGTCACCTGGGCCTAACTGCTTTCATGGCCAGGCTTCTGAATGATGCCAAGCCCTCTCCCTTGATCCCAAGGGCATAGCTGAAACAGGCCATGATTATATACAGGTCTTTTAAGAAAAAAAATGTCAGTGAAGAAAATTTATTTAAAATTCATAAAATTGAAGAGTGATGAATTCAAAAGCACAAACTTTTTGACCCTTGTGAAGTTCATTTCTTACCTGGTTATTTTCATTATTTGCTTGTTCAGTTTGGATGTCTAAGTCAGGAGATACTCATGACTGAGTATACTCCTAAGCCTGATAGCACAGGCTTTCAAAATTTCTGTGTTCCTTGCAAGTCATGAGGCAGTCTGCCATACTGAGGGAATGGAAAGGCTTTGGATTTGGGCAGACCTAAATCCTGATTCAGGTATTTCCTAGCTGTGTGGCATTGGGTAGGTCACTTAACCTCTCCAGGACCCAATTTTACCACCTGAAAAATGGAAATACTACCTCCTTGGTAAGGTTGCCATGAGGTCTGATTACTTGTATGTAAAATAAAACACATAGTGTCTGGCAGCTTATACATAACCTCACTGAGTGATGGCTGTTATTCTTCTTTTACCCTCTCAGGTCTGCTAAGGCCTAGGGCATTCAGAAGGAGTATCCAAAGTGTCAATGGCCTCACATTGGCCAGTTGCCCATCGACATGGAAGAAAGAAAGAGTCCAGAGCCAAAGGGCCTTGCTTCTCACCATCATGGAAAATGTCAAGGGCTATTTCTTCACAGGAAAATAGTCTAAGCCTTTATGTATCCACAGATAGACTTCAGGGGTCATTGACCCTGAAAATGCTATGCATAGTGTTGCCCGCATGCCTATGTGTGTTTTTTTTTGTTTGTTTATTTGTTTTTCTGGGAAGATAGTTCATAGTTTTTATCAATTACTCAAATGAGTCAGTTTTTATTCTTTCATCAAGTTCTTTTTGAGTATTTATCATGGTCTATGTGTAGAAAGCACAGCAGAGAATAAAACAAAACAAAATCCATGCCCTGCCTTTATGCAGATTAATTTTCAGCGGGTCCCCGAATTTCTAAGAAACACCCATTAGGCAATTCAAGAAGCCCATGGAATGGGGTTTAAAATCAATTCAAGGTGGGGGGAGGAATGAAGGAAGAAAGAGAGGGGAAGAGGGAGGGAAATGGGGGTTACAGAGTATGGCACACCTCTTGGGGGCAGGACACAACTATAAGAGGGTCTTTCTTTACCTAACAAATGCAAACAGTGTCACCTAATTAATTTTACCCTCAATGAATCTGAATCAATTAATAAATAAAACTGAGTTTGTTTAAATGAATGCAGTATCTGGGAAGCACAATAAAAGAAATTCAATAAAATAAACAACAAAAAAATATCCAATAGCTTTCTTTTGGTTGCATTGGGTTATAGATTCCAAACATCTGTCTTGATGGGTCAGACGTGTTTTCTGGAGCCATATATATTTGACATTGTGAAAACCAAGGGGGGTGGGGAATAATGAAATTTTACAGATTGTATTCTAAACCAGAAAATCTCCTTTGAGTACCCCTCTGTGGAAGTATAAGATGAAAAGGCAGCATCAAACAATGTAGCAAAGTGAAAAGCAAGCAAACAGAAGACTCTGGTATTTTGGCATTAGAGAGGCCTATGTTTGAATCTTCAACTTCTTAACCATGAAGGATTGGACAAGATAACCAGACTGTTTGAGTAGCAACCTATCTTAAATCAGATGTACTTACCTTGCAGGGTTGTCATTGAGTATTAAATGATGTGTCTGGCACTCAGGAAATGTTAATTCTCCTCTAAGGCAATGATTCTCATGGTGTTGGGACCATTGACCTGTAAATGTAAAACACACACACACACACACACACACACACACAGGTGCTTTTTATACCAAAATAGGCTTGACTAATTTTAATTTGTTTTCTAAATCAAAAATTTATAAAACATAAACAAATTACAATACAACTTTGTGTGTGTGCATACACACGTGCGCATGCATATGCTCACACACACAACACATCTATTACCTTCTTAATAAATAAGGGACATTTTTAAACACAAAGCAGTAGCAGTTTTAATCTCAGCATGAGAGTTCTTCAAATGGGGGTAAATTTAGTTTTGTTAAAAATGCAACACTTTTTGTTTCCTAATTTCACTTGCAATTGTGTTTAGTCCCCTCACTTCATCTTTTGATTTTCAAAACTCTGAACGATGGGCAGGGCAAGGACATTAGCTGTACTTCTTGAGAGTGGAACCGAGGCTTGGAGGGGTGACATGGCCCCAGTCCCCCTCTCTCTTTCTGGCTTTGCCCATGGGGTCCTCTAGAGCAGGGACTTGCAATCATTGACTTGGGCACTACTTTTGTCATTCTTCTGGGTCAACAAAAGGGAGGTTTCAGTCTGGTGCACGACTGAACTTGGCAGACAGACAAAACTGCACCACGCAGTAGAAGCCATATGACCACCTAAGAAAATTCGCTTCCCCTTTCCAACAGTACCTTCAAAGATGTGAGGCTCAGACTCAGTTCTTCCTTTTCCTTTGGAAGGAAGCCCTTCAAGCCCTTCAGTTGAACACCTATTACCTGGTGAACTAGGGGAGAGCTTGGGAATCAGACAGACCTGAGCTAGAATCTCAGCTCAACCTATATTTGTGTGAACATGGTGTTTAATCTCTTCCAGCCATTCTTGTTTGTAAAATGGGGACAGCAACTTAAACTTCTGAGCATTAAAGAAGGTAGTACGTGTATATAAAGTTCCTAAGATTACTTTTCCAGAGCTGCTTTGTACAGTTGCTCAGGTTGCAGCCTGCTCAAGGGTGCTGGTCCAAGGGGCAAGTGAGGGAGGAAATCTACACAGTGCTCTGATCCTGAACCTTGTGCCCAGCAAGGGACTGTAGCCAGGATGAAGAGGTGTCTTGTGCACACAAGGTGGGCACCTTTCCTTAAATTTTACAAAGACTCTGCATGCCATAAGCAAGCTCCTTCTTTTCTATTTCTTCTTCTGGTCACTTCCCCTTCAATGAACATGGGTCATAAAATCTACAGTGAACAACTCACAATGTTCCACGTGCTCGCCCTTCCTTCCCCAATGGACAACTGCTTCTAAGCAAATAAGAGGAGGAAGATTTCTTATTACCAGCGGGCCTTGACAAGGATTGGTTCTGTGTCTAAATGAAATACCCTTTAAACTGCCCTGAAATTGCATTGCCTGTCTCAGCTAAGTGGAATCCTATGGACTATAAATCTGACTTGAAAGGACTCAGTTTAATTTGACTAAGATGTTACAAAGGTTTACCAAAATGTAAAGCGTTTGTCCGTGAAAAATCAATTATGGTCCAATCCATCTCACTGGTGACGGGTGAGTACTCATGTTCAGATCTTCAGTGTGCACAGGCACACACACACACACGCACACATTGGGCGTACATGCCTGAAGTATCCTGTTGTAGGAAATAGATGGAGGTTAAGCAGGGCTTATTGACCAATGACAAGCAACTTACCAAGTATAGCAATTTCAGCATGCTTGGCTCAATGTTTCTAGAACACTGGGTTTTTCTGCTCCAGCTCCTGGTCAGGCTGGCTATTTGCAGAGTCTGTGAAAAGAGAGAATTATAACCTCCATTCCAGGTCCCTCCATTTCTATACCCTCTGATGACCAGGGGAAGGAGACCACACAACTGGATGGAATAAACCTCAGGCCCTGATCCCAAAAGTGAAGCAAATTAACCCTCTGGGAGCTCAATACACTAAAGAAAGAAGCAAATAGCCTCATACTGTGATTTCCCAGGCTGGTACCAAATGTGATGAGGGTTGGAGTAGATCAAAGGGTAAAGCAAATGAATAGGAAACTCTTGCCAGAGGGCCACACTTTAGCGAGGAGCATAGTGGACTGTTGGCTATAAGGTGCTGGTGACAGGCAATGGGCAACCTGGGAGAGGGAGACTGACAGCAACTTGTAGACCCAGTAGTGGTGGGTGGGGGTGGGGAGAGTTTACAGAAAGTGAAGTAGTGGGTGGTGCTCTGCATGGGAGCCAGGACAAAAAGAGAGGGATCCACAGGGAGGTGGGGAATCCGTTGCTCACAGTAGAAGTAGTAATAATGGTAGTGATAATAACAATAACCACAGTAATAGCAACTCACATTTCCTGAACGCCTGCTATGTGTCAGGAGTGATTCCAAACACTTTCCACATTATCTCATTTAATTTTCGCAACATCTATTGTGGTTAGGCTCAATACTGTCTTAGAGATAAGGACACATCGCACTGTCCCTCATGGAGCTGGGCTTGCAATGGACGCTTGCTCTCTTAATACTTTTTATACTTGGTAGCCTTCAAAAATGCTGAAAGAAAAGGAAAGCAATGCAGGGCAACTGGGAGCAGGTAGAGAGGCTCATGACCAGGGCTGGTAAGCAGAGAGCTAGCTGAGGTCCTCTCCTTCCATATCCCCTGCTGAGACAACGCAGACCTGAGTAGGGGAAGGACAGAGAGGAAACAAAGTCTGGGGAGGGGACCAATGAACCCCCCTCACACTTGTCCTTCCTTAAGTTGGACAATTTCAAGGATTTTTTTGATGCCTTATACTTCTTAAATCTTCATATTAAAGAGAAAGCTCTTTTGTAGAACCCTTCTGGTGGCTGATCGTGTGTTCTGTTTAAAAGATAACCTTTTCCCCCAAAGAACTGAAGTGCCCAGGTTGGGCAGGCTTGAGAAGACAAGTACGAAGCTGGCTGGCCCTTCTGGAGTCTTCTGGGCCTTGCATTTTAACCTGGAGAAGTAAAGAGACCTTTTGGGCTCTTGCTGAAATTTTCCAAGATGAGAAGAGGTACATGAAGACAAGGAGAATGAACTTGGGTGAGGACTAGGGGTGCAGCTGCCAGCAGAGAGGTGGGCCCAGGATGTGGGAGGCTGGAGCTTGGCAGTAGATCTTCTGCTCTGGGACTGTTCAGAGGCAGAGAGGAAACATGAGTGGCATCTTGCATCACATTTGTTTAAGGCAGAGTTGCTGTGGTCAATTACGATGACATTTCAAAATGTTGGGGCTCCATACAGTTTTAATGACAGTCTTATACCCAGGATTGCCCCTCTTTACAATTTAAAAGTGTGTGAATGTTAAGCATCTGACCTTTCTTGAGAGGATCTGGGGTAAGACACACATTAGCTAAATTGTGAATGTCCATGGGATCTGTGTGTTCATGATCTAGAGAGGAACTTATGGAGATGGTGAGACCTGGCTTGAGGGTGATAATGGCCAGAGGGCCCCAGTGGCCAGAGGGCCCCTATCCCAGCCTAGAAAGGATGTCACGACCTCCAGGGGGGTGGACCTTCCTGACTTATTCTTAGGGTGAGTGGGGCTGCAGGTTCTGATTTACCACTGGGTCCAATCTTACTGGTAGGTCTTAGGAGAGTTACAGAAGAGAAGATGGAGAAATCATCTCCAATCCAACTAGGACAGGTCCACGGTTCCCAGAAGCCCAAGGGAGCAGGGAAATCTGGCTTGAAAAGTAACAAAGAAAGATTCAGAATGAGTCTTCCAAGTTCTAAGTCCCCAATCCTAAGACTGACAAATCCTGTTGACAACAGCCAGGAGAGAATGTGTAGCTGGAAACGGAAGAAAAAGCGAAGGTCAAATACAAGTTATGAACAGGAAGAAGCAAATCCAGGGCCCCTGCAGGAGTCCGGGGAGAGTGAGGAGCTCAGAGGTTATCAACAGACACTCCCTACAGGCACCCCAGCCCTCGGGGTCACAGACTCGCCCTTTCCCCAAAGGGTGAACCGTACACCCTTAAGACCAGAGAGAAAGCAGAACCAAAACTCTAGGTGCAAATGCTGCAGTTCATAGAAATGGTAGGGAGATCAGAAAGGGCAGGGGGGTTGTGGCATTCTGGGAATGGACTTCTTGCCTGGTTCCCCTGCTCTGTCCTCCCATCTGGCAGCCATGGCTCAGGCTGTACAATAGAATCGAGGACCCCAAGAGGATCTACGTGACAGGAGGCACTTTCTGTTCAATTTAACATGCTGCACTTCTGCCTTTCTCCCAGCCCCCCAATATTCCCTCCTTTGGTGCCTCCCCACCCCTCCAGAACTCTGAAAGGATCAGGGAACTTAACCAAGGAGAGGGCAGTCCTGCTAGAGGCTGCTCACAGCGTTTGACTGACATACTGTTTTTAACATTAGAAGAGAAGGTTTTTAATGGCATGAAAATGTCTTTAATCACAGGAGCTAAACTGTGCACAGTGCAGGTTCAAGGTGATCGGGATGCTCTTGTTCTACATCTGCATTTTCATCTCACTTAGATTAATTCATATTTTAATTGCTTCTCTCCCTGATTGAAGTACCAGAAAGGAGCACATTCATTCCTTTGATCTCCTGCTCTCTGGAGCGCTGCCAAGGTCAGGCTCCGGGCACATGAGCAGTGTTGGGGGATTTCCAGGAAGGGTCCAGCGGGGCTGGCGTCCCCTCATGATCACGGCTGCTCTCCAGAGGGGAGAAGAGATGGGGGCAGGAATCTCAGAGTCAGGCCAGCTGCCATCCCCAGGCCAGAGGTAGGAGCACGGTGACTTTTTAAGCCAGTGTGGGGCAGCTAGTGAACGGGAGTGAAGCAGTTGTCGAACTAAACACTTGAGCAACTCATTGTTCTTTGGAGTCCCCCCCCCCAACCCCTGTTCATCTTCAGATAATGACTGGCAATAAGAATGTGGCCCATATGGTCCACAGTCTGTCACCTGGGGGCCCCCAAGCCTTCTAACAAGTCACCTGGCCCTTTAGCAGGCAAGCAGAAGCGGTGCTCGTCTCTGGGGTTCCAGTGGGGCTGTGCGTTGTCTGGTGGCCGCCTCTTCCTCTGACTCCTGTTTGGGCTCAGGTTTTGTTCTGACATCCAGCAGGTGTTTTCTCTCTGCCCAGCGTGAGCAACAGGCAGTCCTGGGCTGCCTCCCTTCAGCAGGTCGGTATCCAAGGGTATTCCTGGGGAACAGAAGACAGTGCTGAAGGTTGGGCTCACAGCAACATCTGGAAGTGGGTGTTAAACAATAAATTCCCTAAACATCCCTCGGCCACTCCCTCCTTCCTCCCAGGCCACGGCTCTCCTGTCGGACGCCGGCAGCCTGTTGGGGCTGTCTCCGTTCTCTGTGTTAAAGGGCTGCTGTAACAGAGTACCACGATCTGGGTGGCCTGAAACAATGCAATATTTTTGTCTTCTGGCTGTGGAATTGAGAAGTCCAAAATGCAAGCGTCAGCAGGGCTGTGCTCCCTCTGAGACCTGCCCAGGAGGAGCCTTCCCTGCCCTTTGCGGCCCCTGTTGGAGGCCTCTGAGCCAGGGCTTTGCAGAGGCATCACCCGGATCTCTGCCTCCGTCGTCAGGTGGTGTTCTCCCCATGTGTCTCCTCTGTCTTCACATGGTCTCCTTCCCCTGTGCATGTCTGTGTGCCCAGATTCCCCTGTTCTTACAATCACTGGATTATGGCACACCCTCATCCTATACAGCTTTACCTTAAAAGACCCCATTTCCAAATAAGGCCACATTCATAGGCACTGGGGTATTAGGATATCAACATATATTTTTGTGGGACACAATCAAACCCAGAACATTCCCTCATTTCTGGAGAGTTTAAATCCCCCCTTTCTTGTAGAATTGAAAAGTTCAGTTTTCTATGTTTCTGTTCTAACTCACAGGAGCCATGCAGGGTGTGAGATGGAGGGAAGGGAAGGGGAGAGGTGGCTGAGAAAAGGAGGTGCCTTCCCTGCTGGTACCCAAACAAAATTGCTTCTCTCCCTAAGATGGGCTGTATCACTCGTCTTTTGAAATACGTTTATTTTTTCATGCATCAGATTTGATAGTCATTACTACTAAATTATCACCTGCTACATGTGAGATTTTTTTATTTTATCAACTCTCATATTTCTCTCCAGAACTCTGAAAGTTGGATGTTATCGCTTTCTTTTCAGAGTTGCAACTGAGGCTAAGCAATGCCAAACATTGCTCAGCTGTGGCAAAGCCAGGACCAGAGCCCACAGATGTCTAATCTGAGCCCCTCTGTGTCATCCGCAGGTGCCTGCAGCTCCTGCCCCTCCCCCAGCACTACCCCCCACCACTGCCTCTGCAGCCTCAAGCCTCTTGGTCTGACATTGCCACATTGTCACCACAGTGACCACCTGCATTAGAGCCCCATTGCTATTGTAACAAGTCAACACAAACCCAGTGGGCTTAAAGCAACACACATTTATTCTCTTACAGTTCTGGAGGCCAGCATTCCAAAATGAAATTGTCAGCAGGGCTGTGCTTCTATGGATCTAGGGGAGGATCCCTCCTGGCCTCCCCCAGCCTCTGGTGCTGCCTGCATTCCTTGGCTATTGCTACATTACTCCAATCTCTGCCTCTGTGGTCACATCTTCTTGTGTGTGGGTCACATCTTCCCCTGCTTCCCTTTTGCAAGGGCACATGTGATTGCTTTTTGGGTCCATTTGAATAATCCAGGATAATCTTCCCATCTTAAGCTTCTTAGCTTACTCTAATGGGTTCTGGGATTAGGACCTACTCTTATCTTTGGGGGCCACTATTTAGCACACCGCCCTGCCCTCCCTTTGGCATGTGGCTTGAAGCCAATTGCTCAGCTTCTCGTCCTTCTGAACCTGTCTCCTACCACAAGTGGGGGCAAGTGGGAGCAGGAACAGAGAAGTTTCTGTGTGGCCTGCTGAGAAGACCTCCAGAGAGGCACCAGGGAGCTTTCTCTGTCTGGGTTTTATAAAATGGTTGTAATAATGCTTGTTTGAAAAGGGGTTGGAGATCCTTAGCTGCAGATGAAAGTGCAGGCTGTTTTGGATGGTAGATAGCTGCTTTGGGCCTCCAAGATCTCATAAAATGGAGGTCTTACAGAGCCGAGATGAAGAAATTATTGTTCTACTGGGGGAAAGAATTCTTCAGAGTGAGAAGGAGGAGGGAGCATGCCTGTCTGTTGACCAATGACAGGACCGAATATTATGTCTCTTACTGCTGGGAAGGGAATTGGCACCTCCCCACCTGCAACCTTATGGATGACAGTCATCATTGTAGATTGGTCACAAGTGCCCCGGTTGGAAAATCCCCAAACATTCATCAAGCTTTTCTGCAGCAATACCTGGTGTTAGAAACCTTTCCATCACTTTCTATTTTAAGCATTTTTAGCAGAAGCTGAATTCAGCCATATTGGCTTCAAAACATCAGTAAGGCTTTTTGGCTTTGAATATTTTAGGGGATGGGGTGGACTGAGGCCAATAACTAAAGTTCAGTGTCAACTCTAAATATGAGGTGCAGGGTGCAAGAATGCATGTTTGCTTCGTGATTTGGGATAATGGTTGCCACTTCTCTATGCTGCTGCCTGATGCTTTGGGTGCACGTATCTTGGTCAAATGGGTGTATGAATATGATTGGCTACAGCTAAAGAAAACATTTTAAAATAGATTTTGAAAGGCCCATGTTTGATAGAGGCAGAATGTGCCTATTTTCTGAGTCCTTGGGAAGCACACACTAGGAACAGAATAAACATATAATTTTTGATATAAACCTGGCACTTTTGAGAGTGAAGGGAGCATTATTAACACTTAAGCGGGAATGGAAGCCTCAAGTCTGCAGCGTTTCCACGTACTGTCCCACGTACTGTCTAACTCGGAGTAACCGACACTTTCATGTGGCCAGCCTTGAGCAAATCCATGAAGCAGATTTGCTCACATTATTCTCTGTCCTTCACTTCTACTCTCCCTCTGCCTTCTGCAGTGTTCTGGAGCTTGAAGTGACGTTTTCTCACATTTTATTTGATAACTGTGGACACTTAAGAACTCAGAAGAGGTGACTTTTGGTTACACAGGAACATGGAGACAGGGTTAGAACTTACCTAACCAGAAGGAAGCAGAGACTTGTGTCATAGCCATGATTGGCCACGGTCCAGCACCACCAGACCCAGGAAGCCTCGCCCATGGTGAGTTCAGAAGCATCTCTTTTCCCATCTGCCTCCCAGTGACTTGGTGCTCTGTGTGAATGATCCACAGGTATCTGATGAATTAGCTATGACACATCACTCTTTCTGGAATAACTCACCCATTCATCAAGGGCTTCTGTAGACAGTATCTCCATGAAAAAGGATGGATCTTTGAATGTTGGTATTTCACCTACTGGTAACAGAGTTAGCAAGGAAATTTTTAGATACATGAGAGATTCTTGGGGCACACAGATAGGGAAAGCTTCGGTTATTCCTGTGCAGAAAGGAAGAGCAAGGGAGAGAGGGAGCCTAAGAGTGTGTTTATGGAGGTGGAAAGGGGGAAAGAATAGGGTACAAGAATGAATGAAGAGAGACAGAGAGAAATAAACAAAGAGAGGAAGAGAAGAGGAGAGGAGAGGAGGGGAGGGGAGAGAAGGAGAGGAGAGGAGAGGAGAGGAGAGGAGAGGAGAGGAGAGGAGAGGAGAGGAGAGGAGAGAAGAGAAGAGAAGAGAAAGAAAAGAAAAGAGGCAAGAAAAGAAAAGAAAAGAGGCAAGAAAAGAAAAAGAAAAGCAACAAGCTTTCTGGGATAGTAGGGTATGGGCTACCGCTCCATGGGTCTTTGTTATTGGAAATTAGCTTTATTAGAATAAATATACAATAGAAGTTCAAACAAAAAATATTTATTTTTAAAGTTAAATAATGACAATGAAACTATTGTGATAAACACAAACATGAAATTGAAAGTTAGAGGTAATAACTACAGCTCTATTGGATTCAACCTCCAATATATTTCTTCTTTTTAAATACTTTTTTTTTTTTTTTTGAGACAGGGTCTCACTATGTGACCCTCAGTAGAGTGCCATGGCATCACAGCTCACAGCAACCTCAAACTCCTGGACCCAAGCTATTCTTTTGCCTCAGCCTCCCAAATAGCTGGGACTACAGGCACCCACCACAACACCCAGTTATTTTTTGTTGCAGTTGTCATTGTTGCCTTAGCTGGCCCGGGCTGGTTTCGAACCTGCCAGCCTTGGTGTATGTGGCTGGTGCTGTAACCACTGTGCTATGGGCACTGAGCCAAAATTTTTTAAAATAATTTTTATCTCTTTGATTCCTTTGGGGTTTTTTTCTTTTTCTTTTCTTTCTTCTTCTTCTTCTTCTTTTTTTAGAAACAGAGTCTCAGTTTGTTGTCCTCAGAGTGCTGTGGCATCACAGCTCATAGCAACCTCCAGCTCTTGGGCTTAGGTGACTCTCTTGCCTCGGCCTCCCGAGTAGCTGGGACTACAGGTGTCCGCCACAACACCCAGCTATTTTTTGTTGCAGTTTGGCCAGGGCTGGGTTTGAACCCGCCACCCTTGGTATATGGGACCTGCACCCTACTCACTAAACCATGGGTGCTGCCCTCCTTTCGTTTTTTTTCATCTGCTCATTTAGGAGAGATGGGACTCAATATATTTCTGAGTGCTAAGTTAGTTGCCTAGCATTGAGAAAATCCTAATTTAAAAACATAAGCAGTTATAAATAATAGTTAAAAAAAACAAACAAAAAAAAAAACATAGGCAGTGCCTGTGGCTCAGTGAGTAGGACACCGGCCCCATATACCAAGGGTGGCAGGTTCAAACTCGGCCCTGGCCAAACTGCAACAAAAAATAGCTGGGCGTTGTGGCGGGCACCTGTAGTCCCAGCTACTCAGGAGGCTGAGGCACAAGAATAGCCTAAGCCCAGGAGTTGGAGGTTGCTGTGAGTTGTGTGACGCCAAGGCACTCTACTGAGAGCAATAAAGTGAAACTCTCTCTACAAAAAAAAAAAATAATAATAATAATAAATAAATAATGCATTCTTCAAAGCTTACGGTAACACACTGATCCCCTTACATGAATGTGTGTCTTATAAAAATTGTTCTCAATATTTTTAAAAACTCAAATCAAGGATTCTCTAAAATACTCTTCCTAGTGTTCCTGTAAAAACAAAGTTTGGAAACAACCAGTTAATGGGGTCTCTGAGATCCCTCTACTGTCAGGAGCTATGGAGTACACACAGCAAAGTACAGAAGGAGGAGGAACTGGTACATTCCACATCTTCCTCCTACTGCCAATGATTCTCATCTGGGGCAAAATTCTCCCATCCCCTTACCTCCAATCCCACCACCAAGGTTTTAATCCACTTTTCAAACCTCCTATCCCACTTACTCCTTTTCTACTGTTAACTCCACTTAAACTCAAGTATTACCTATATTCTGTATAGTCAAGAATTAACCTTTTCTTACCTCTATATGTTTATTTATACTGTTACCTCTACCTTGATTTATATTCGTCAATATTTTTGAAGGCTTATGACGAGTTAAGTAAGCACCATGTGAGGTAACTTACATAATTTTCTCATTCACTTCCATTGACATATATCCTATCTGATTTTATTTATTTGTAAATAATAATAAGTATTATCAAGCACTTACTTTGTGCCAGGTATTATTTGCTGAGGGACTTACACTAGCTCATATAATTCTTACAGTAGCCTTATGAACTAAGATAATAGTATTGCCCTTGTTTTACACATGAGAACCCCTGGGTCTGGGCATTAGAAAACTTGCCTAAAGTCAAGACAGAGAATGGTTTCTGGAAAAGCACTGAGTTCAGAGTTGAGTTCTTAAGGAGAAAGGTGAAATTGTCAGATGAAAATGCCATTCCACACAAAATGACAATGTATATAAAGGCAGAAGTAGGAAACGGCTTGGTATGCAGTTCAAAAAGATTAACTTTCAGAATCATCAGACCTGGGTTCAAAGATCTAATTTTTGTCTTGCTTTGTGGCTTCTATGATTCTCTCACATATGGAATGGTGATAAGCTACACAATGCAGAACTGCTTTAAGGTTAAAGTGACATAAGGTATGTGAAAGCACCCAGCACAGACCAGACCCATGGTAAATACTCAATAAATACCCATACGAGGTAAAAATTCAATGATCCTTAGTTTCAAAAATGTCATTTCCAACTCTGCTATATCCCAGATATTTCCAAGTTCTCAAGCTTTACTAGGATTTTTGGAAGTATAATATGTACCTCCTAAAATATTCGTTAGGTGTTTTATACACAAAAAGTCATCAGCAAGTTATTTGGTAACATCCTTAACCACCATTTTTGAAAATGACACCCATTCTCATATCACTCACCCGTGTAGGCCATGTTCTTAGGGTTGCCATAAGGAGCCCCAGGCTGCACGGGGCTGTAAACAGGGTTCATTGTGGAAGACTGAGGATCCTACAGAAAAAAAAGAAACAGCATTGGTTATAGATTGTTCATTCTCTCAGATATCAGCTTTCCTCTGTAATCTTCAGTTGCTTAAAAGTATATCATGGTATAGCAGAAAAAGGACTAAACAAAAAGCCCATTTATTTATACTTGGGCCTATGCTAAATATTTTTTCCACTTTACAGATGAACATACCAGAGCAGAGAAGTTACATATTTTGCCTAATGTTAACCCAGGCATTGGTTCTCAGTTTAATGTTAGTCCCTTTTATCCTACAGATAGCTCTGACACTAGCATACTGTGTGGCACTGGCCAAGTCACTTTCTGCTATCTGGACTTCAATGTTCTGATATAAAATGAATTAGTTTAAAATCTCTGAGGTCCTTTCTATTAGGTAACTGATGCTGCTAGTCTAACAGCAGCATCAGTTCACTCCCTGATGGTGGAACCCAGGCCTGGTAATGAGCATACAGACTGCTAGAAGAAACTGCAACTATCTCACCTGCCCCTTGCACCTGCAGAGGACAAGACACTAGTTACCAATAGCTTAAAAAACAAACAAACAGGAATTTGTTGATATTGATCATCTTAATGCAAACAAGGAAACACCACCAGTATTTCTCTTCAAATTTATTCAAGAGAAAGAAATAAACTTGGAAATTTGTGTGCAGTAAGTATCATGTTCTGCTAATTACCTTAATGAAGCACATTCTCCATTCTGATTAATGAAAAATCTGTCATTAAGCTCTATTAGCCAGCCAATTTGTCCCATCTTATTTATGGAACCATTTCTTACACATAGGTTGACAAATGTTTGAAAATGTGTCTCCGAATATATTATTTACACTTCATAAAAATCAAACAATTCCCTCTTAACTAGGTACACATGATAGATGGGTAATTTTTTAGGTCATTAACTTCTACTGTAGCACTTCAGGATAGGAAACAAATCAAATGTCGAAGGCAGGAAGTGAAACAGCTGGCTTGATAACAACTACTCTGTAATTAATTAGGAATGAGAGGTGGAGGAAAGTTAGGCTCCTAAGGGGAAGCTGGGGTCATCAGACAGGCAAAACCGTAAATGCCACTGGTCAATTTCAGAGGATAGAACTTCCTGAAATGTACCCAATGTGCAACCCTGGAAAACTAAAGCAACATGCTAGATAAAACTACCTTCAAAGAACAAACTAAAAGTAGAAAAACTTAAAGATTAAAGTTAAAGGAGGTATATATAGAAAGGGTGCCCGAAAAAAATGTATACATGTTTTAAGCAATGTTATATACGTATTCCTTTTCCAAGCTGAACTGAAGGCATCATTACTAGTCAAGTGTACCTAGACATGCTACACAGATCCATTTTATCTGCACTTGGTACACTTAGGAAATAGTTTACTTTACTTTTTTTTTTTGAGACAGAGTTTCATTATGTCGCCCTCGGTAGAGTGCTATAGCATCACAGCTGACAGCAACCTCAAACTCTTAGGCTTAAGCAATTCTCTTGCTTCAGCCTCCCAAATAGCTGGGACTACAGGTGCCTGCCACAATGCCTGGCTTTTTTTTTTGGGGGGGGGGGGAGAAGATGTCATTGTTGTATGGCAGGCCTGGGCAGGGTTGAACCTGCCAGCCCCGGAGTACGTGGCTAGCGCCCTAACTGCTGAGCTACAGGCACCAAGCCTTGATTTTACTTTCAACAAGATCTTTTAAAATGTAGGTTATTGGCATCCCCTGTACTTCAGTTCAACTTAAGGGAAAAAATGTTCCCAGAGCCAGAGTTATTGAAAAGTATACTCAAGTAATACTCTCCCCCTAAACATTCTGTTCATAGGGTACTGAGAAAATTAAGAGAGATCACACTCTATAAAAGTGACACGAAGATATACATGATGATGTGAAAACAGTAACACAGAAGGTTGCTTGTACACTTTCCCTGCTGTGATCTCTCTTCCACCCAACAAGTTCTCTGCCTAATAAGTCAGGGTAAAGAGGTCTGTTAAAATGCTGCCATGGCTGGGCAGGGTGGCTCATTATGATGATGCCACTATGCTCTAGCTAGGGCAACAGAATGAGATCCTATCTTTAAAAAAAAAAAAATACTGCTATGGTTTGAATATGTCCCCCAAAAAGCATGTGTTGGAAACTTAGTAACCATTGTAAGAGGTGGAACCATTAAGGGATCTGACCTCATGAACAGATTAATGCCATTATCTTAGGAGCATGTTTATTATAAAAGGACAAGTTCAGACTCCTCTTGTTCTCTCTTCCCCTCTATTTGCCCTTTCACTCATCCATCATGGGATGATGCAGCAAGAAGGCACTTACCAGATGCTAGCACATTAATATTGGACTTCTGAGCCTCCAAAACCATAAGCCAATAAATTTCTGTTCATTATAAATTGCCCAGTGTGTGATATTATGTTATAGCAGCACAAAATGAACTAAAATGGGCACTAAGAAACACCACTGGCCCTGTAAACATCTGAGCACTCTCCTACTGAGAAAAACTGTGTGTTATAGTTGGACAAAGTACAAAATTGCTTTTCATAATCAAAGAAACTCATCAGCTTTGAAACTTGTCTCCTGCTGCTCCAAAATGAGAGTCTCCTCTACAAGAGGAGATCTCAGGTAGGGCAGCACTTAACAGTATCAACTCCAATCCCAACTAATGGCTGACAGAAATGAGATCTGCCAGGCGTTCAACATTTGGAGTAATAACATGATAATCACTTTTGGGAAGCTGCTTGAAGGCAGACAGCTGCCAGGTACTGTGGTGGATGTGAACTGCCTCCATGGTAGGATCTATTAGGATCCAAGCAGAGCACACGGGCTCCTGTGCCCTGAAGGAGGATTCAAGTCCTGCTGTTCCAGAAGAGAATCTACTGCTGGACTGGGAGACTGGGACACTCATCCAGTACAATGGAAGTAGCTTGGGACTTTGGAATCAGACAGATCTGGATTTGAAATTGACTTTTTCTTTGTAGTTATAAGATCTTGGGCTTGTCACTTCATTTCTTTAGGCTTAAGTTTACTTATCTGTGATGCAATAAAAATAAGACTTATAGGGACTTAATAAGTCCCTAGCACAGTACCTGTCACATGGTAGGTATTCAATAAATGATAGCTGCTGGTAATAGAGGTAATATTTATAACAGTGTTAATGATTAACTGTTACTGAGTATTTATTGTGTATCAAGTGTTTTTCTAAGCAGAGCTCTTAGGCATCTCCAATTTAAATCCAAATCCAAATTTCTGTTCTTTGCCCCAAACCTGCTCCTCTCATAGTTCTTATCCCAGTAAATGGCATTTTTATTGATCCAGCTTCTCAAGCCTTGGAGTCATCCTTGATATCTTTCTTCCTCTCATATCCAATTTCAGTCCATTAGCAATTCCTGTCAGCTTGATCTTTAAAATGTATCCACCACCACCAGCCCTAGTATCACCCTAGTTCAACTACCACCATCTTTCATGTGGACTTATTTCTATGACCTCCTGACTGATTGCCCTACTTCTCTTGCTTTCCTGCTGTCTCAGTACAACAGTCAGAGTAATGCTCTTCAAATGAAGAGTATTGGGAGGTGGGGCCTTTAAGAGGTGATTAGGCCATGAGGGCCTCTGTCCCTATGGGTGGGCTTAATGCCTTTGCAAAAAGGCATTAAGGAGTTGGATGCAGTAGCATGAGCCTGTGGTCCCAGCTACTTGGGAGGCTGGGTCAGGAGATCACTTGAGCACAGGAGTTTGAGGCTGTGTTGCACAATGACAGCACCTCTGAATAGCTACTGCACTCTAGCCTGGGCAATATACCGACACTCTGTCTCTAAAAAATATAAAAAAGATACATATGTAAAAGGCTTTTAAGAGTAAGTTCTTTTTCTTGCTGTTCCACCTTCTGCCATGGGATAATGAGGCAGGAAGGCCCGCACCAAATGCTGGTCCCTTAATCTTGGACTTTCCAGCTTCCAGAACTGTGAGAAATAAATTTCTGTTCATTATAAATGACCCAGTCTTGGCTACTCTGTTATAACAGCATGAAATGAACCAAAGTAGGTATCAAAGGAAAGTAAAGCTGAATGAGAAGATAGAGAATAGCAGCCTATGGATGAGGTACTTTAGACAGGCTAGTTAAGGAAGTCATTTCTGATAAGGTGACATTTGAGCAGAGACATGAAAGAAGTGAGGGAGCTTGGTGCCAGTATCTCAGTGAATAGGACACCGGCCACATACACCAAGGTTGGTGGGTTCAAGTCCAGCCTGGGCCTGCTAAACAACAAGGACAGCCGCAACCAAAAGAAAAAATAGCCAGGCGTTGTGGTGGGCACCTATACTCCCAGCTACTCCGGAGGATGAGGCAAGAGAATCACTTAAGCCCAAGGGTTTGAGGTTGCTGTGAGCTATAACATCACAGAACTCTACCCAGGGCAACACAGTGAGACTCTGTCTCAAAAAATAAATAAATAAATAAAATAAAAATCTCAATATTAACAGAAGATCAAACTCCTTAGAACAACCAAAGTGCTTGGCAAACCATCTTCTAAAAAAGCAAAAATAAAACTGGATAAAATGGTCAAAACCAACCATTTCGTGCCTTTGAGAATTGACAAAGTTAACATCAAGGAGAGAAACATTTATTCAAGAAAAACTATGACACCATATTAAGAACTGAGAGTCTATGGCATTTTAGCCTGCTTCTATTCCCCAAATCCCAACTCCCTGGGGTTAATTCTACTAGGGGAGGATAGACCAGGGAAAAAGGACTACTGCTACTAGAGTGGGATGATTCAGTTTGAAGCTGAGCATAGAAAATCTCATGCCCAGAGTCATTGTGAAAAACAACAGTGGGACAATCTGGGAACAATAGCAAACAATCCAGGATGGCCACTACTGTAGCTCTTCTGAGGTCACAGTACTATTTGGGGCAGGCAGCAGACCTGCAGATAAGCTACAAATTTAAAAGGGAGTTCTAGGGAACAAAACAACCATGGGTCTTGATAAGCTTTCATGAAATCCCTAGTGGTCTATAAGGCTTCACATTTGCTAAGGAAAAACTCGAGAGGGTCCTCCTATCTACTGACCCTGAGTGACTATAAGGCCTTGAACATACCAAACTCAAATCTAGAGCAGAATTGTAAATTGCCTGAACTTTGAATGCATTCTTCAAAATACAAACAGATTCATCAGCAAAGGGTAGAAGTCTTCCTAACATAAGGTTTAAGCACAACACCTCAATAAATACCAGGTGACCACTAATCTATACCAACCCAAGTGATCTTTAGGAGGCCGAATTTAAAAATTAAAACAAGAATTAATATATCACAGACGTCAGCTACACAAAGAACAAGGAGACGTTCTATGAAGAGTCTAAGCAAGTTACTAAACATAAAATCTCAGCAACAATAACCCCTCCTAGAGGGGGGAAATCTGAATCAAGAGTTGCTACAACATATTATCTTAAAATATGTAGTTGGTGGTAGAGTGCCATGGCATCATAGCTCACAGCAAACTCAGACTCCTGGGCTCAAGCTATCTCTTGCTTCAGTCTCCCAAGTAGCTGGGACTACCGGCACCCACCATGATGCCTGGTTAGTTTTTCTGTTTTTAGTAGAGACAGGATCTTGCTCTTGCTCAGGCTGGTCTTGAACTCCTGAGCTCAAGTAATCCACTCACCCCAGCCTCCTAGAGTGCTAGGATTACAGGTATGAGCCACCTGTAATACCAGCAGAATGTTTATTGCACCTGTAATTTGATGCCCGGCTTAAAATATGTAGTTTTCAACAACAAAGAAATCATGAAAACACACACACACAAATGAAGTATGTTCATTTATGAGTATTTAAGAGAAGAAAACAGGAGACAATGGATTTTGTGTCTGAAGGGGCCCAGATGTTGTAATCAGCAAACATTTACTTCAAAGCAGCTATTATAAATGTTAACAGAACTAAAGAAAACCATATTTAAAGAATTAAAGCTACATATGATAATGTCTCATAAATAGAAAATATCAACAAAAAGAAATTATAAAAATAAGAACCAAATAGAAACTGTATTATGAAATGAATCATTCCAAGAGGGGCTGAATAGCAAATCCAAGCTGACAGAAACAATAATTGCTAAACATGAAGATCGATTGCTTACACAATTTGAAAAATAAAAGAAAAAAATGGAGGAAAATACATTCTCAGAGACCTATGGGGAACTATCAAATAAACAAAAATGCAAAGTCCTACATAGAGAAGTAGGAAAAAAAAATTGAAATATAATGACCCCAAAATCTCCAAATTTGATTAAAATAAGAACAAACATTAAACTATACATACAAAAAAAACAATGAACTTCAAGTTAGATAAACACAAAAAATATCTACTCCTGGAAACATTAAAGTAAAAAAAATTGCAAAAGTAGGAAGCGTAAACAACTCATCACATAAAAGGGAACAATAAGATTAACAGCTGACTTTTTAACTAAATCATAACTGTATACATTAATGCATTTATGGGGTACAATGTGCTGATTTTATATACAATTAGGAATGCTTCTATCAAACTGGTTAACATAGCTTTCACCTCACTTGATTATTGTGTTAAGACATTTATACTCTACACTTAATTCATTTGACATATACCCTTGCAATATGCACCACAGGTGTGATCCCACCAATTACCAATTACCAATTATCTCCACCCAACCTCCTCTCCTCTTCCCTCCTTCATCCTGGGCTATAGCTGTGTTTTATCTTTCATATGAAAGTGTGGGTGATTATATATCGGTTTCGTAATAGTACTGAGTACACTGGATACGTTTTCTTCCATTCTTAAGATACTTTACTAAGAAGATATGTTCCAGCTCCATCCATGTAAACATAAAAGAGGTAAAGTCTCCATCTTTTTTAAAGCTGCATAATATTCCATGGTATATATATATACACATACATACATACATACATACCACAATTTATTAATCCATTCATGAGTGGATGGGCACTTGGGCCTCTTCCATGACTTGGCAATTATGAATTGGGCTACAATAAACATTCTGGTGCAAATATCTATGTTGTAAAGTTTATATCCCTAGTAGAGGAATTGCATGTTTGAACGGCAGGTCTACCTTTAGATATAGCTGACTTTTTTTAAGGAAACATTAGAGTATTGCTCTCTTGGCCAAACTGGAGCACAGTGTTGTGATCATACTCGCAGCTCACTGTAACCTCACACTCCTGGGCTTAAGTGACCCTTCCACCTCAACGAATTTTATTTTATTTTTTTTGTAGAGACAGAGTCTCACTAGGTTGCACAGGCTGGTCTTGAACTCCTGTACTTGAGGGATCCTCCTGCCTCAGCCTTCCAATGTGCTAGGATTACAGGCACTAGCCACCACACCTGGCCAACAGCTGATTCCTTATCAGAAATACTGGAGGCCAGGTCAGCAGAAGTGGCTCATACCTGTAATTCTAGCATTCTGGGAGGCAAAGGCAGGAGGATTACTTGAGGTCAGGAGTTTAGTACCAGATTGAGGAGGAGGGAGATACTTGCTAAAAATAGAAAAATAAGTCAAGTGTGATGGCTCTAGTCTGTAGTTCTAGTTACTCAGGAGACTGAGGCAGGAGGATCTCTTGAGCCCAGGAATTTGAGGTTGCAATGAGCTATGATGGTGCCACTACACTATACCCAGGGTAACAGAACAAGACTCTGTCTCTAAAAAAAAGTCCAGGGTGGCCCCTGTGGCTCAGTAGGTATATGGCACCAGCCCCATATATAGAGGGTGGCGGGTTTGAACCCGGTATCAGCCAAACTGCAAACAAAAAAACAATAGCCGGGCGTTGTGGCAGGCACCTGTAGTTCCAGCTACTAGGGAGGCTGAGGCAAGAGAATCACCTAAGTCCAGGAGTTGGAGGTTGCTGTGAGCTGTGATGCACTCTACCCAGGGCAATAAAGTGAGACTCTGTCTCAAAAAAAAAAAAAAAAAAAAAAAAAAAAAAAAGTCCAAAGTAAAAATGTGTGGGAATGAAGCTATACTGGAGCAAGGTTACTATATTTTACTAAAATTAAATTAGTTTGTATCTGAAATAGATTCTAATAAATGCAATAAAGTATAAAAAATTAAGATGCACATTTAATCCCCAAAGCAACCACTAAGAAATTAAGTTTTATAATTTAAAATATCAATAATATCAGCTAAAGGCTGGGTGCAATGGCTCAATCCTGTAATCCTAGCACTGTGGGAGGCTGAGGCAGGTGGTCTGCCTGAGCTCACAAGTTCAAGACCAGCTTGAGCAAGAGCAAGACGGAGTCTCCAAAAATAGCTGGGCAGCTGGGCCCAGTGGCTGATGCCTGTAAGCCCAGCACTTGAGAGGCCAAGGCGTGTGGATTGCCTGAGCTCAAGAGTTGGAGACCAGTCTGAGTCCGAGTGAGACCCCATCAATAAAAAGTATCCCGGCGTTGTGGCAGGTGACTGTAGTCCCAGCTACTTGGGAGGCTGAGGTAAGAGGATCACTTGAACCCAAGAGTCTGAGGTTGCTGTGAGCTAAGACGCCACAGCACTCTACCAAGGGTGACCAAGTAAGACACTGTCTTAAGATGATAATAATAATAATAATAAAATAATAAATAAAAATAGCTGGGCATTGTAGCAGGTGCTTGTAGTCCCAGCTACTCGGGAGGCTGACACAAGAGAATCGCTTGAGTCCAAGAGTCTGAGGTTGCTGTGAGCTATGACACCACCGCACTCTACTGAGTATAACAGAGACTCTGTTTCAAAAAAAAAAAAGCAATAAAAAGGAACAAACCACTAATACATGTCATAACATGGATTAATCTTTAAAAAAAAAAAAAAGGTTTTTTTTTTTTTTTTTTTTTTAAATACAGAGTCTCACTCTGTGCCCTGGAGTTGAGTGCTATGGCATCATAGCTCACAGCAACCTCAAACTCTTAGACTCAAGAGATTCTCTTGTCTCAGCTGGTCTCAAACTCCTAAGCTCAGAGGTTCCACCCACCACCTCAGCCTCCCAGAGTGCTAGGATTACAGGTGTGAGCCACTGAGTCCAGCTTTTGAAAACATTATGCTAAGTGGAGGAAGCCAGAGCAAAAGACCCCATATTGTATGATTCCACTTACATGTAATGTTCAGAAAAGGCAAATCTATAGAGGCAGACAGTATATATTTTTGGTCATCTGAGGGTGACAGCTTGAGGCTTTGTCTCAAAAAAAAAAAAAATCTGCTAAATATACAAACTGGTGATTAAAGAAATAGTTACAGATTTTTATAAAATAAAGGAATTAAATCATTTAGTTCAACACCCTCATTGTACAAACAGGAGCTGATATTCCTGTGCCAGATCCTGGGTAAGGTGATATAGATTCAGGGGCAACTGAACACAATTTTTTTTTTTTTTTTCCCATTTTTTGAGACAGAGTCTCACTACGTCACCCTCGGTAGTGTGCCATGGCATCACAGCTCACAGCAACCTCAAACTCTTGGGCTTAAGTGATTCTCTTGCCTCAGCCTCCCAAGTAGCTGGGACTACAGCCATCTGCCACAACGCCCAGCGATTTTTTGTTGCAGTTTTCATTGTTGTTTTAGCTGGCCCAGGCAGGGTTTGAACCCACCAGCCTCGGTATACATGGCGGGTGCCATAACCACTGTACTATGGGGGCAGAGCCTGGACACAATTTCTATCCCTGGCACGTTTATAGGACTGAGACAGCCTCAGAAACTGACAATTAATGCCAATATAGTACTATTGATATACTGAGTGCTAGAATTAAAAATTTAAAGAAAGAGTAAGTTGGGGGGAGGGGCATGCTTTTACTGCCCCTAGATGGCACTATGCTCAGTTAAAGGTTCCTATTAATATTTTCCAACCTCCCCTGTAGCAGTTACAAGTGCTTATCTGATTAGTTCTTCTGGATGAGATGTAATTTGAATATTGTGCAAAACTCCTGGGACGGCTGCTTTAAAAGAACTATGTGAGCTGGGTAAGGTGCTCTTTCTTTTTGTCCTCCCTGTCCACTTACCCTGTCCTGGTATTAGAATTTAGGTCCTAGAATTAGGACATGATAATTGGAACTCAGCAGCCTTCTTTCCTATGAAGTGACCTTGAGAATGGAAGCCTTGAAAATGGATGGCAGAAGATGCTTTGGTGGAACGAACATTTCAGCTGGACTATGTAACTCTGTATTTCTTTTATATAAGAAAACAAGATCCTGTATTTTTAAGCTACTATTACTTTAGATTTCTGTTATATGTAGTTGAATTCAATTCTATTTAGGAGGAGAGATATAGAAGGTTTCAAAAGAATATGTCATGTGATCTATGTTTTGAAGGATGACTGGAATTCTACAGAGACAAAGAAAAGGAAAGGCCATTTGTGAAATTACGCTGTGAAAGAGTAAGACACATTCAAAGAAAATAGAGTAGTTCTGGAAGGGTAGAGCATAGAATGAAGGAAAAGGTGGCAGAGATATTATCATTCCCGTTCCCATTTCTCAACTGTGTCCACTCAGCTCTTACAAAGGATCTCAGGAAGCCAGATGATGCATGGCTACAGGTCATTTTATGATCCCAGAACTCCGTGAACTTTTCTATTACAAACTGCAGCTGTAATTTGCTTGCCTAATTCTTTTCTTCCTGCTACATTATAAGCACCATAAGATCAAGAAACTATATCTTCTTTATTTACTACTAAGTTCCTAGAAAAAGGCCTGACATAAAAGCAGAGTGCCCCCATAAGCACTTGTTGACTAGATGAATGAATTAATGGGTGAATAAAAGGAAACTTGGAATTCAACAGCTCAATTTCACATCAGAAATTAATTAACTTCTTACCAAACAAATTTTAGAAAACTCAGTTGCAGTGGATTTTTTCTTATATCTGTCAGGATGATACAAGAAAACCATTTTTATAGTAACTTCTTTAAACTGCCTCCTAAATATAATCAGTCTACACATTAGATTTTTCCATTTTATAATTCTGCATATAAGATTTCACGTCAGATGATGTTTCAATTTAAAGATGAAATGGAGGAGAACTCTGATTTCTAGGAATCTGCCAAAGAGAATGTCAATTATCTGAAAGACTTCCACAGTTAACAGAAAGATCTTTTCACGCAAAAGCTCAATAAGCTTTTGTGCCTGCCTGGAAATGAGATGCTCATCTGCAAAATGTCACATTTCAATCACCAGAGCATTCAGCCCATTAAAATAGCTTTAAGAAAATGGATTTTTAGCTAATCAAAAAGTATAAAATTGTTTTTGAAACAAATGCTTGCAAATAATACAAAATTTCTCCTTAAAGTTTATTTTTATTTTTTCTTAAAAGTTTTTAAAAAAACAAACAAATTTCAGGGGCACCTGCCTAAATACAGAATTCAATTATTCACTAAACCACACCAATTCTTGGAACTTACTATGTGCCAATTTTCTGCTCTTAAAAGAGCTCATCTTTTAGTGAAGAAATAGTTATGCGTAAGACTGACAATTACACAAGGTGCTATATAGAACAAAGTGCTTGAAAGAGACAGAAGATGTCATTTTTCTAGGCTGAAAGGTCAAGGAAAGCTTTCATCCTGTAGCACTTTCATAGGTTATAAAGAGAGCGTAAGAGTTAACAATTATCATTATGTATTTAATGAATTAAATGATTTGTTGGAGGTCTCATAAACAGTTAGTAGAATACCAGAAATTCAAACCTAGGTCTTTAGGCCCCAAGTCCAGTGTTCCTTCCACAACATCATGCTGTTTCACAATCTAGATGTAATACTTAAAATGGCTGTAAGTTCAAAATAGCATTTTTCTGCCTTCACATTTTACAATCCAGTAGACTTGATCTTCCCTGATCATGTCATATTCTCTTGCTTCTGAGTCTTTATATGTGGTGTTCTCTTTGTGTACAATACCATACTTCTGCATCATTTCCCTATCCCTTACTATGGATAATTCTTTATTTTTCTTAAGAGATGGGGTTCTCACTATGTTGCCCAGGCTGGATTCTTGGGCTCAAGTGATCCTCCTGCCTCAGCATTTTAAGTAGCTGGGACTATAGGTATGTGTGACTGCACTCAGCTTCTGGATAATTCTTACTCTTATTTTCAGGGCTCAATTAGACACTACTTTCCTTGGGAAACTTCTACAGTATTTATCACACTATAATATAATTGTGTCCCACATCTGACTGTAAAGTCTACGACAGCAGTTTGTCTTGAAAAGAGTTTTATCCCTAATACCAAGCACAAAGTCAGGCATACAATGGGTGTTTGGAAAATATCTGCTGAATTTATTAGATGCCGGGGTTTCACAACCACCATATACGATGTCCTCAAATTATCACATACCTCTGAAGTAAAGTTATAATTTGCTAGAAATGGATTGCTGCAAGCGGACTTTCTATAACACTCCCAGGTATAAGAAATAGTGATCAGAAATTTCTACAGAGACTATAAATCAGCAATCCCTAGAGTCTCTTTAACAGTTTCTTGTAAGAGTTCTCATTTGCAATACAAATATATAACCCAGATTTTTATCTTCTTAGTCAGATAAAGGCCTGTGACATACCATAAAAATACTGCTGCCCCTTTTCAAAACTGCCATTATCACCTATCATATCTAGATGCAGAAAGCTATTTGTAAGAGGTCTATGGTATGGCATCTGCTATGATCTGATTTGATCCTCAAGTCCATGTGTTGGAAACTTAATCCCCAATGAAACAGTGTTAAGAAGTGGGGTCTTTGAGGGGCTGTTTATGTCCTAAGGGCTCAGTCTTTATGACTGGATGAATGCCTTATAAAAGGGCTTGAAAGTTTTCCCCTTTTTGCCCTTCTGCCTATTGCCTTGTGAAGACACTTCATTTTCCCATTTGGAGATAAAGCATTCAAGGTGTCATCTTATTTTTTTTAATTATTATTATTTTTTATTAAATCATAGCTGCGTACATTGATATGATCATGGGGCATCATACACTAGCTTCACAGACCGTTTGACACATTTTCATCACAATGGTTAACATAGCTTTCCTAGCATTTTCCCAGTTACCGTGCCAAGACATTCACATTCCACATTTACTAAGTTTCGCATATACCCTTGTAAGATGCCCCGCAGGTGTAATCCCACCAGTACCCCTCCCTCCACCCACCTCCCCCCTCCCTCTTCTCCCTTTCCCCCTTTCCCCTATTCTCATGGAATATTATGCAGCCTTAAAGAAAGATGGAGACTTTATTTCTTTCATGTTTACATGGATGGAGCTGGAACATGTTCTTCTTAGTAAAGTATCTCGAGAATGGAAAAAAAAATACCCAATGTACTCAGCCCTACTATGAAACTAATTTCGAGC
>CAUYPK010068228.1:0-28040 GCA_963574355.1 Loris lydekkerianus | reverse complement strand
CTTCTATACCAATTTTCTTAAGTGTTCTGATCATGAAGGGATGCTGGATATTATCAAAAACTTTTTCTGCATCAATTGAGAGAATCATATGGTCTTTGTTTTTTAATTTGTTTATGTGCTGAATTATACTTATAGATTTACATATATTGAACCAGCCTTGAGACCCTGGGAAAAAACCAACTTGGTCATGATGTATAATTTGTTTGATGTGTTGCTGGATTCTGTTTGTTAGGATCTTGTTGAATATTTTTGCATCTATATTCATTAGTGATATTGGTCTATAATTTTCTTGTTAAGTCTTTTCCTGGTTTGGGGATCAGGGTGATGTTTGCTTTGTAGAACGTGTTTGGTAGTCTTCCTTCTTTTTCTACATTATGGAACTGGTGAGGAATATAGGTACTAATTCCTCTTTAAAGGTTTGGTAGAACTCTGGCATGAAGCCATCTGGTCACGGGCTTTTCTTTTTAGGGAGGTTTTGTATGGTTGATGCTATTTCAGAACTTGATATGGGCCTGTTCAACATTTCCACTTGATTCAGGCTATGCCTTGGAAGGTGACATGCTTCCAAGTATGGGTTGATGTCCTTCAGATTTTCATATTTCTGAGAAGAAAGTTTCTTATAATATTCATTAAGGATTTTTTGAATTTCTGAGGAGTCTGTTGTTACTTCGTCTTTGTCGTTTCTGATTGATGAGATTAGAGATTTAACTCTTTTTTTCCTGATTAGGTTGGCCAAAGGTTTATCCAGTTTATTGACCTTTTCAAAAACTAACTTTTTGATTTATTGATCTGTTGTATAATTCTTTTATTTTCAATTTCATTTAATTCTTCTCTAATTTTGGTTATTTCTATTCTTCTATTGGGTTTGGGGTTGGAATGTTCTTCCTTTTCCAATTTCTTGAGATGTCCCATTAAGTTGTTCAATTCCTCTCTTTACGTTCTCTTGAGGAAGGCTAGCAGTGCTATAAATTTCCCTCTTAGGACTGGCTTTGTGGTATCCCAGAGGTTCTGATAATTGATGTCTTCATTGTCGCTTTGTTCCAAAAATTTAGCAATTTCCTTCTTAATCTCATCTCTGACCCAGCTATCATTCAGTATAAGGTTATTTAACTTCCATGTTTTTGTATGAGTATTCAGATTCCTGTTGTTACTCAGCTCAACTTTTATTCCATGGTGGTCCGAGAAGATGCAAGAAATAATTTCTATTCCTTTAAATTTACTGAGTTTAGACTTGTGACGTAAGATGTGATCTATTTTGGAGTAGGTTCTGTGGGCTGATGAGAAGTATGTGTATTCAGTTTTGTTGGGGGGAATGTTCTAAAGATGTCTTCTAAATCCAAATGTTGGATGATTATGGTTAGATCTAAAATTTCTTTGCTCAGCTTCTTATTGGAGGATCTCTCCAACACTGCCAAAGAAGTGTTGGTATCTCCAACTATTATGGAGCTGGAGGAAATCAAGTTGCTCAGTTAGAGTTTCTCTTATAAATTGAGGTGCATTCTGGTTGGGTGCATAGATATTAATAATTAAAATCTCACCATATTGAGTATTACCCTTAACAAATATGAAGTGACCATTCTTATTTTTCCTTACTTTTGTTGGTTTAAAGCCTATTGTGTCTGCAAATAAAATTGCAACACCTGCTTTTTTCTGATTACCATTTGCCTGAAATATGGATGAACATCCTTTCACCCTGAGTCTATATTTGTTTTTTAAGGTAAGATGTGACTCTTGTATGCAGGAAATATCTGGCCTGAGTTTTCATATCCAGTCAGCTTAACTGTGCCTCTTTAGAGGACAGTTTAAGCCATTCACATTAATGGAGAATATTGATAAGTCTGGTAAAATTTTGGGTATCAAGTTTTTTGAAAGTCCAGTGGACATTTTTAATCCTTTCGCCACTGTGAAAGTTGAAGTTTGATCGAAAGTATTGAGTTTACTTTTGTGGTAGAGGATTGGGCTGGTCATTATGGATGCTAGATCTGAGAATATCCTGAAGAGCTAGATTGGTTATGGCAAATTTCTTCAACATATTAATGTCATTAAAGTATTTAATTTTTCCATCATAAATGAAACTCAGTTTAGCTGGATACAGGATCCGGGGTTTAAAGTTATTTTGCTTTAGGAGATTAAAAGTCGATGACCACCATCTTCTGGCTTAAAAAGTTTCAGCAGAGAAATCTGTAGTCATTCTAACATTCTTCCCTTTGTGGGTAATGGATTTCTTACGTCTGGCTGCTTTCAGAATTTTCTCCTTCATATTAACTTTAATGAAGTTAATTATGATATGCCCGGGGGATGTCTTATTCAGATTGAGTCGTGCTGGGGTTCTGAAACTGTCTGCTATCTGAATTTCAGAATCTCTTGGCATGTCTGGAAAATTCTCTTTCATAATTTGATAGAGAAGGGCCTCTGTGCTCTGCAAGGCCCCTTCATCACTTTCATGGATTCCAATGAGGTGGATATTAGCCTTATTCGAATTATCCCAGAGCTCTCTGAGAGAATGATCCGTTTTTGTTCTCCATTTCTCTTCCTCTTTGAGAGTTTGGGAGCGTTCAAAGGCTGTGTCTTCAATGTCAGAAATCCTTTCTTCTGCTTGCTCCACTCTGTTACTGAGGGATTCTACTGTATTTTTCAGCTCTTTGAGGGCTGCAAATTCTTGCTTCAGTGCATCAAAATCTTTGGTGGTTTTGTCTTTATATTCGTTAAATTCTTGAGACAACTTTTGAATTTCTCCTCAAATTTCTAATTCTAACGTTTAAATTGCTGCTTGAATTTCTAATTCCAAATTTTCTTCCATTTTATTAATCTTGTTTGCAATCCAAATTCTGAATTTGATTTCTGACATCGCGGCCAGCTGTTTATGAATGGGATCTAAAACATCTGCCATATCTTTCCTTGGGGAGGTTGAACTATTCTGGTTATTCATGTTACCAGAGTTTTTCCACTGATTCCACCCCATAATTGTTTTACACTTTTGGATTTTTTTTCTCCTGGAACTTTGTTGAGGACCTGTACAGTGCTATGGCCTGAGAAACTGGGGACCTGTTTGGTGTGGTGGGACTAAGTGGTTCTGTCTTGTTTTCAGCTGGTCTCTGTCTGACCCTAGTGAAACAGTTACTCTGGGTTGAAGTCTCAACTGTGGAGAAATACCAGCAGTTAAGTCACCCGCCCCCCACAGGCAACAGTTGGAAAAGGAAAATCAAATCTTCCTACAACCACACACCCAGGGCACCTCCTGAATAGTACTTGGGAGATTGCCTCAGTTCAAAAGGTCTAAATCAATTTTCTCAGTCACTGCCTGTCTCAGGTGGGAGAGTTTAAAAGGTCTCTGGCAACTGGTTTGCAGGGGTCTGGTGACTACTCTGATATGGCTTGCTCCAGTGCTCCGTGAAGTCAGAAGGACCCACCCAGCAAATAGATCAGTCTGGGAAGGTTGATGCCTCCTTACCCACCTTGCACCTCTGTCACACCCAGTCACTGATAGTCCCGCAGAGCTTTGACCCAGTTGCCTGTATTGAATAGATACTCCAGGGGTTTGTACCTGCCTGAATCACAAGGAAATGTATTTCTGCTCAGCCAGGCCAGTGCGCTCTGCCTCTATCTAGCAGGGGGAGGTGAGGCCTGACAACCTTGTGCACTTGATGGAGGCTGGGGGGTGTTCACTCAGTTCCAGCCCCGCCCCTGATTTATGTTACTGACAGAACAAAACAGAACAACTTTATGGGAATTTGTTTCTGTCCCTGCTAAATTCCCCTGCAGAAGAGAAGCTATTTTGAGTTCCCAGAGCTTGCACCTCAGGCCCTATCTTTGCTCTTGCAGGTTTGTATTCGGTTAGCTGTCAGTTCTAGCCTCCTGTCTTCCTTCATCTATAGGCTGACAATCCCCTGAGGGCTGGGTGCGTCTTAGGCTCAGTAAAGCAGTCTTCTGGGTCAGCCCTGCCCTGGGAACTTCCCGACTCTGCGCCTGCATTTCTAGTCCCTTTGCTCCACCCAGGCCGGTACTGCCTCAGGCAAGCCCTTTACTCATGGGGCCTGCATTTCTGTCCCAGATCTGTTCCGTGGTGGTTGCCACCTGAGTAGATGCCCAGCCTCCTCTGGTTGTCCAGGGAGACAGTAGGTGTGGCTTCAGAATGTCCAGGAGTGAGCCCTATTGTTGCTAAAAGACAGCTGCTGCTCTGTGCCTCGGGGGCACTGCTGCTCCAGTGTGGTTCCCTCTCAGCTGACCATCCTCTCCTCACTCCCATGTCCCAGAGTCAGCACTGACCATCTGCAGTTTAGGCCCTGTCCACACCCCTCGAGGAATCACCCAAGAATCTGGACTCCTCGGGGACAGGCCTCCAGACCTCAGAGTGAGAGTGGAGGGGAGTGCTGGGAGCTCAAAGTTGCAGGTAGAGAATATATACAGTTTTATACAGTTTTATGTCTGGCAGAACACTGTCGCACCCTAGTAGGGGAGGAAGTCCAGTTTTTAGAGGGTCTCTCCTGTGGAGTGTAGTAGGAGGACCTTTGAACTCTGCCTGTTTGTGGGGCACTCCGAGCCATTCTCATGGGGGAGGGTACTCCCGTCCACTTGGTGATGGATTTTGTACCTTTTGTTTGTATCCTTGGGGTCGCAGCTCACCTCAGCGGGGTTGATGTGCATTCTTCAACCTTCTCTCTTGGTGCAGCTCAAATCCACCCAGTTACTTGCTAAATTTCTGTCCTTTAACTCTCCTTCTGGATGGGAGCCTCTGTGGAAAGCTAGCTTCAGTCAGCCATCTTGTCTCCACCCCTTGGTAGTTTTGATTTTGATTTTGTATTTCCCTGATGGCTAATGATGTTGAGGATCTTTTCATATGCCTATGGACTATTTGTATATCTTTTCTGGAGAAAATAGCTAATCAAGTCTTGTGTCTAATTTTAAATTGGGTCATTTATCTTCTTATTAATAAGGTGTAAGAGTTCTTTATATATCCTGGATAAAATATCTCTATTTCCTGAAACATTTTATGATAATTTTTTCTCAGTCTGAGGGTGCTATAGGGGAGATAATTTAAAGTTTGAGGACCTTTGAGAAGTGTCTCCTCTCTGGCGCAGTACTGATTAGCAATTCCTATAAGCATATAGCCCTCTGCAGGAGCCCCTGGTGGGTTAGTTCCCTTGGTGTGACCAATTCATCAAAGTATAATCTGTCAGGTCACTCTCCCAACAGCAAGAGCTTGGTGCAGTCTGACATTAGCCGTCATCTGCCCTGAATTTTAATTTTAAGCACCTAGGCACTGATGTTCTCTCCTGAAATCCAGAGCAGCTAGAGTAAGTGACAGGAGCCTATAATGAGATTCTTTCCTAGGGTATTATTCTTAATACATGCATAGATTTGCCTTTCCAGTCACAAACAGCTCCTTGGGGCAAGAGGCGTTGTTAGCAGTTGACAGAGTGCAGAAATTGCTGACTCAAGAGAAGTCCACTTCTAATGGACTTTAGAGAAATCCTAATGTCAGTCCCACTTGTCACATGCTACCCCTGTCCTCTTCCTTTTGCCCTCCAGTACCAGCCCTTATAAAGCATTCTCTAAATCTTCCTCTTGCATCATCTGCAGCCATCTGGTGGTCAAGTGGGCATTAAAAGGGCTTTTGATGACATGGTGGAAGTTGTAATTCCAGGTAGTGCCTGTGTTTCCGGTAACTGATAGGTAACAAGAGAAAGGTTTTTAATTTCCAGAAATTATCATGTGAAAAAACAGTTCAGTTTTCCACTAAGCCAAAAATATTTTTTATGCTTTAAAATATTGTCATCATGTATACCAGTGTACATATCATCAAGAAATTACTCACAGGTGGCACTTATTAAATTCTCCATCTTTCAGAACACATTTGGTTGTAAGTGCTGCTCTTGACAATTCCCAGGAGTCTCAGCCCTAGAATTAGAAGTCAAAAAAATGAAAAAGAGTGCTTTTTCTTCTGTCTTCATCTGCTATATCCAGTCAGTTTCATGAGTTATCATATAACCAAGATCAAATTTTGGAAAGCTAGAAAAAAATAGTCAGACAGTCCCTGAAGAAAATAATGGCCTTAATTGATCATTTTGACTTTGAAATTATAAATGCATAATCGGTACATTTCTTGAGCAACAAATACAAGTTGAGTGACTATGGAGGCCCTGCATTCCTCACAGTGCTTAATTAAAGCTGTTACTGATTCTTTGATTGCAGGAGAATGCCATGCTAGGGGATCTTTCTGGTAAGCCCTCGCCTAAAGAACTCATTAGAGATGTTTCCACTCATGTTACCTGATATTTAGCCTAATTTCTTCCTCCATTAATTTATATTTCTATTTATTTTATTGGCACTGCTTCTGTTACTATAAATGATCCTTGTTACCCATTTGGGTTGGAGCCTTACAATATTAATTGATCCTTACCCAACATCAGAGATCTGAATTACAGTTTGGTTTTTTGTCTTCCTTCTTTATAAAATATAAGCAAATTGTCATGTTTTGGAATCTGGGTTTCTTGGTTGGTTGGTTGGTTGATTGCTTGATTTTCCTTTGTATTTCTGAGAACTCCTTCATTCAGGCTTAATAGCCTTTTCCCATTTTAGACATCTGCATGGCAACCAGATGTAGACAAAAGTATAATCTGCACTGGGTCAATATACTTGAAAATACCTAAGTAAAGGTTAATTCCTCACTATCTGGTACTCAACCACCACAATGCATGTGCTATTTTTATATGTTACATTCTACTAGTTAAACTTCCTTTCAGAGCTAAGATGCCGTGGTTGGCATTTTTCCTAAGATGTTAGACAAGACTTCTCAAATTTTCATTCCAAGGAAATTTTAAAGCTTAAGAAGTCTTTTTTGCTTAGTGGGAAAATCAGAATGTTCTCTCATGCAATAACTTCTGGCATTTAAAATCTTTTTTATTATTACCCATGAAACAATCTATGAACAAGAATTTATTGGTTAATTGCCATATGCCAAATCATGCATTAGGTACCATGAGAAATTTTTAAAAAAAAAAAAAAAAAAAAAGGCAAAATATGGATCTGATTTCAAGGAGCTTAAATAATTTGTTCATCTATTTGTTTATTCATCCATTTATTCAACCAGTGTTTACCAGATAGCTACTATGTTCCTGGCACATAATCTAATGAAGGCAGAATAAATACAGAATAAATATCTAAGAGCTATGTAGCAGGAGATTATAGAGAAGACAAAGCTCCTAAGAGGAAGCAGCTGGCAGGGCTAAGATATCTCATCTTCCTCATAGTAGTCAGTCTTCTGGTAAATTCTTCTACTTCTGACATGGTTGCAAAGCTTCCGTAGCCTAACCCAGCCTGCGCTGGGCTTCGCATATTAGAAACACTTGCCAGGTTGAAAAGAAAAATAGCAGCACTGCTAAGTGGAAGACTCCTCTTTGAAGCATTTTAACCTTTCTTCGAAGGGAGTATTATTTACAGCATAGACGCACTATGTGTAAAACTCCAGAATCAAGAGTCTTTAATAAATCTCACCTTAAAAAGCTTCTTTTTCATACTGACATTTAAGCTGGTGTCCAGGATTATCCAGAGCTATGCTCAAGTTACCCATTTATCAATCCACCCAGATTGATTCTCCTATTGTATTAGTTATCTACTGCTGCATAACAAATTACCCCCAAACATAATGGCTTAAAACCAGTACACATTTATTATCTCACAGTTTCTATGGGTCAAGAATTTTGGCATATACCAGAATTCAAAGAGGAATTTAAGAAAAAGAAGAATTTGGGGAAGGCTAAGTGAGTTCTCTGCCCCAGGGTGCTTGCATAAGGCTACAATCAAAAGGTTGACTGGGGCTGGGAATCTCATTTGAAAATTTGACTGGGGAAGCATGTTTCTAAGCTCATCCAGTGGTTATTGGCAAGATCTAGTCCCTCCAGAGTTGTTGGGCTGAGGATCTCAGTTTCTCATTGGCAGTTGGTCTGAAGTTTCCCTCAGTTTGGGGCCATGTGAGCCTCTCCAGCATAGCCATAACAAGCAAGCTGAGAGGGACATAAGAGTCTCTTAGCAAGGTGAAAATAATATTTTTGTAACCTAATCATAGAAGTTATATCTTCTCAATGTTTCCATATTGTATTACTTGCAAGTTATTCAAGGGAAGGAGAATATATGTGGCAGTGAATATCAAGAGATGGGGATGATTAGGGCCATCTCAGAAACTGCCTTCAAGATGTGTAATCATTTTGTTCAGCAAACATTTATCAATCATTCAACATGATAGTCACTAGAGCATAACTATGATTAATAAGCAGCCTTTGTCCTGCGGTGCTCACAGTCTGCTTGAGAACATGAGTATACCAAGATCTAACTCTAACAAGAAACATTTTCTGGTAGAGGCAGATTAAAAATCCAATGAGAATGGGAAAAGAGGGATGCCTTTTCTTATGAAGGATCCCCTGACTGGAATGCCATTTCACAGTTAAAAACAATGTATCCTTGGTGAAAATATTTCAAATTATATATAAAACCAGTACATTGTACCCCATGATTGCGTTAATGTACACGGCTATGATTTAATAAAAACAAACAAACAAACAATGTATCCTCACCTGTTCACGTTTGTATAACAAAAATAAATAAATAATGAATTGGAGTCATTAGAAAAAGAAATGTGAATCCTTTGCCAAGGAGCTTGGGCTTTATCATATAGGAAGTAGAGAGCCACTGAAGATCTCTAATCAGTAGAATGATAAGAAAAGCATGCCTTAAAAAGGAACTACAGAAGCAAGGGTAAAAAAATTTACTGGAGGCACTTTATAGGAGGCCAAGGTAATGTTTCAAGAACAATGATAATGATGTTAAATAAGATATAGATTTTTAGAAGGTCATGGAAATGGAGAGTTCAAAATCAGGAGATGTTTCAGGGCTGAAATTGGATTATTAGATTCAGAAAAGACTTATGAGAAATGAGGGAGGGATGTGGAAGGACTAAGGATTTCTCTGAAATTTCCATCTCAGAAGAATAAAGTCTCTTAAAAGAGGAATCATGTCACTGTTGACTTTAGAATCTCAACATTTCACTTGTACCTAGGAATTAGTTGGTATTTGATAGATCGGCAGGTGGATGGATAGATGGATGAATAGATGAACGAACAGACGGATGGATGGGTGAGCAAATGGATGTACAAATAATGTTGTCAATTATCCAAGGCACTGCAGAAGGGAAATCAGTTTTGGGAACAGAGGAGAGCATGGATAGAGGAAATAGTAAGATCCTCCGATGGCTAAGGTGACAGTGGAAAGAACTGAAGCCATTGAGCATCCCTTCCCTTTTAGTAAGGGACATGGGAAAGTTGATTGTCCCCCCCGAAACTCAAATGAAAAAGGTCCATTCTTTCATACCCTTTACTAATCTTATCTTTTACTTTCTACCAATGGCACAACCACATATAGTGGCACTTCTCAGGCTTTTTGGACATGGCATTTTCTGAGGTAGTGTAGATTCTGATGTTGAGGTATAGATGGAACTTGAGATTCTGTATTTCTTTTGTTGTTATTGTTGGTTGGGGGGGGAGGGACAGAGTCTCACTATGTCGCCCTCGGTAGAGTGCTGTGGCGTCACAGCTCACAGCAACCTCAAACTCTTGGGCTCAAGTGATTCTCTTGCCTCAGCCTCCCAAGTAGCTGGGATGACAGGCACCCACCACAATGCCCGGCTATTATTTTTTGTTGTAGTTGTTGTTGTTTAACAGGCCTGGGCTGGGTTCGAACCTGCCAGCCTGGGCATATGTGGCCAGCACCCTAACCACTGGGCTACGGGTGCCAAGCTGAGATTCTGTATTTCTAACAAGTTTCCAGGCAATAGAGAAGCTGCTGATCTATGGGCTGCACTCTGGTGACTATTTTAAGGTATTATTCAGTATTGGTGACTTGGCTAGCATCACTGTTGTTGACACAGTTGGGCCGTCAGCCACCTTTCAATCCAAAACTTCATTTACCTCCTGCCCTTGTTCACAGCGTTCCTGAGTGATTTTATATTAGCTATCCCTTTTCTTATGCTCCCAGCTCCTCCAACTTAATAATAATATGCGGGGGCAGCTCCAGCATGCTGTCATTCCCTCCTCCAGATCCCTAATGAAGCTGTCACACAGGACCTTCTCACCACTCCCTTCTGTTTTCCCTTACCATTTCTTAGCTTAATGCTTTATTTACAGTCCTTACATTTAGTCTTCAGTTTCTTGTTTCTTTAAGTCTTCAAACATCCACAATCAATTAAAATTCAGAGATCAGGGATAAAGTCCATTTTTTGAGTAAGAATTTGGGATCCAGTAACTTATAGTGTTTGAGAGGTCAGCAATGCGTATAAGAAAAACAAATGAGAAAAGCAATCAGCGTGAGTCACTGGGAAAAGAATGATGTCTGCTCTGGAAACAGGACAGCTCAAGTCTCAACGCTCCTGCTGAACAATTGCATGACCTTGAGGAAATCGCTTACCCTACCTGAGCCAACATTTAGCAGCTATAAAATAGTACATTAAATTTAGATGATCTCTGTGGTCTGTTAAAATTAATTATGTAGGGACCAACTTAGCCTCATATCTTCATTATATGTTTCAACTAGAAGAGAGAGGTTCCTGACATGAGTCTCACAGATCGCCAAGGATTCTGTGGGTAAAATTCAGTCCATGAATTAGGATGGGGGGTGGATTTTATTCTTACTGTCACTGACCTCTGACAGTGAGCAATTTCTTCAATAAAGAATGTAAGCAACAGATAAGAGTAGTATTTGCCTCTGACTTGATTACCAATAGAAACCACACATATATATTATATCCCATTATAGTTGTGTAGATACCAAATGTCACTGATGCTCACACTACCGCAAAGTTTCGGTGCTTGTTACACTTTTTACCACATCTTCTCATTGAGTATGCTAATGAAGGAGTATGTCGATTATCATAGCCCAGTGGCTGTCAGTAAGGAGAGATTTTTCCCCACAGGGTACTTCTGGCATTTTTTAGTTTTTATAATTGGAGAAGGAAGCCTATTGGCATCTAGCAAGAGAGGACAAAGATGCTACTAAACATTTTACCATGCACAGGACAGCCCGGCACAAGCAAGAATTATCCAATCCAAAATGTCAGTATTTCCCAGGTTGAGAAACCTATTGCCTTAAAAAATATTATTTTGATAGTGATACTTTAGGATAACAATTTCCTTTGTAATCCTACGCATTTTGTTTTCTGTGTTTACAAACTTTGTCCTTACAATGGTCCCATGGCCTTGCTAGACTATCAAAGAGATCTATAGCACAAAGGATGTTAAAACCCCTTGAGTGAGGAGATAGAAGGGGTCATCAGAATTCAGCTATTTTTGTTTGTAAACTGGGAAACTGAAGCTCAACTACTTGAACCCTGAAGGCAGCATGAAACAATGGAAAGAGCAGACAAGGTTCAAGTGTAAGTTCTATGTTGACATTTATAGAACTCTAACTAAATTTAACTTTTCTTGGAATTAGTTTTCTCATAAGCCAGATGGATAAAATTGTCCTCCACTTAGAGCGTCAGCAAACTATGGCTCACAGGCCAAATCCAGCTTGCAGCTTTTTTTTGTCAACAACGTTTTATTGGAACACAGCAACACCATTTGTTTACATATTGTCCATGTTTGCTTTTGTATTACACTGGCAGAGTTTGGTTACAACATAGACCACATGCTTATGGTCACAAAGCCCAAAATATTTACTTTCTGGCCCCTTACAGAAAAAGCTTGCTGACCCATGACTTGGAGTATAGCTGTGAGGATAAAGAGACCCAAGGTGTATAAAGATTTAGCTGAACAAACTTTAAATAAGTGCAGTCTCTTTTAAGGCAGAGAGACATTTGTGGGAAGACAACATTGGGTCTTCATTAGGTCTACAGTGTATAATGTCTTTGAACTAGAGAAGAATCCAAAAGTCAGAAAATCTATGAGGAATAATATAACTGGTTTATAGATGAATTCTGAAGAAGTATAAATGAGGCTATCATAAATTTAAGTATGATTATAACTTGCCCTTATCCAAGGACTTAAGATAACTTCCAAACAAATAGCAATGGATTGGATAAAATCTCCTAATTGTCTCCAGAAGGTAAGTATGGTACAAGGTTAGCATAGTGCCTATAACTGAATTTTATGCTCAATATTGAGCTTCTAGGCAGCCGAGGTAAAAAGGAAAATGCGAAAAATTGTGTAACATCTGTTATCAAAAAAAATTCCACTTGATTCTCAGTAGACAAAAGATTTTGATATTGATACAAATGTTAAGAAAAATTTACATAGAGTTTATAGATATAGTTTGGAGTTTAAAACAGTAATTGAAACTAAGGGAAAAAATAACTTTTAAGAATATTTGGGCTGTCTTTGTCCCCCCACCACCACTTAAACCTTCTTGACTAAAATTTAAAAAAAAAAATTGCTTCAAATGGTATAGTAAATAAAATATTTCTGGAAAATAAAAGTATCTATGTTTTGGCTAGTGAATGCATTTAACATAAAAGAATAGCTCTGTATGTTTTAGAAAGGAGGATCATTTAAGAGGAGAGAATTTGGTATCTGAGCATAAGACAGAATGTTGGTGAATTTGACAGTTATGATAACTAAAGAATCAATAGGCCTTCATTCCTCTGTAAACTTGTTAGGAACATAAATTAAAAAAAAAAAAAAAAAGCAATACCAGGCCCAGGATTAGGGTGAGGCAAATTAGGCGAGTCACGTAAGTACAGGAACAGATCCAATCTTTGTTTAAAATGTTGATATTTTGTTCACCTTAGATTGTTTGCGTTGATTTTTATTTTATAAAATATTCCATTAAATATTATTCATCTAGATTACTGAGCTTTTTGACACACACTTAAATTTTGTACCCAAGGGAAGGGCCTCATTCCCCTCTTTCCATTCCTAGCCCTGGTCCATACATCTATGCTGATAGGAAGTAATTATAATAAAAATGTTTCTTTCGGAAGGACTTTCCCCAGGCTGAGCCACCTTACAGGATTGTTGTCACCTTTCAATTGTTGATATAAGGTCTCTGTGTCCTAAACAGCAGCTTTTATTCACAGAAAAATAACCTTCAAGAAGCTGTTTTGTTAAAATAGTTATCACTTGATGCATTAAAATTATTTACTCTAAGTTAATTCCTCACTGGCTTTTAAGTTCCATTTCTAAGTGGAGTCCAGACTATTTTATCAATCTGTTTTAAGGAACCTTTAAATAACATTGGTCCAATTTATACACATCATTATTTATATACCTTCAAAAATTCAAAACATTTTAATGAAGTGGATGTGTATGTGAGATCGGACAATTAAGTTTAAGTTCACAAGCTTATCCTAGAAAAAGTGCAGCATATCTTATTGCTGAATATTCCTAATGTGTACATAAATTTATTTAGATTTCTACTTAAAATGAAAGGACTAAGTTAGTCATTTAATTATGTGCTTTATCTGGGAGCCACAAGCTATTGTCTTAATAAGCCATGATTCTCGTAACTATGATTCAAACACATTCAACCCCAAGTTTGTGTAGATGCCTTAACCAAAAAATATTAATACAGTGGTTAAGAGAGTCTTACAGTTTTCATTGTTAAAGCTTCCCAGGGTTGAAAGATGCTTAGCCACTGAGGAAATTAAGGGCAAACTTAATTGAGATGACTTTTAACTAGAGATTTCAACTGAGTGCTGAGACTTGGAATGGTAGACATCCAAGGTGATTCGTTCATGGAGGATTCATCCAAGGTGATTCTTCTCACATCAATTAACTGTCATTTATCCCATGAAAATTTAAGGTTTGCCTTCTCAACACACTGGAGATTTTGAACAACTAGTGATTTTAGACAGGAATTCACCCGGTCCTTCTCAGGAATATGAATGGGTTATTCTAACCCTATATAGCTAGCTGCTATTGGTAAACCCATAGCTTTACAAGGTACAGACATGTAGCCCAGCTTTTTGGAGGTGAGTTATATATAATACCTATTCTTTCTTCTAAAAAAAAAGACTACAGATCTCACCCAGGCTAATCATTTGGTTGAATTTTGCATAGTTTGGTCTCTATATTAGTGTAAATGCCTTTCTGTGAAATTTTAAGATCTTTAAACATGTAGAATATTGCTTCTTTCCGGTTTTCAGAACCCACCATGTCTGTGGAGATTTATGTCTTATTCTGCTGAGTGCTGTAGCTGGCCGTCTAGGCTGTCACCACAACTCATAAAGCTCTTCTGTTCGCATACCAAACCGCAGAATTTTGTTGATTCTAGAGATGTTTTCCATAGCTCCTTCAAGATCAGCTGCAGAGTGAGTGCTTTTCTCATTTATGTCTCCCTGTCATCAGACCACAGTGTAAGATGCATCAAAGTCTTCCTGGATGGTGGGTACCCTAGGGCAGTCACCGTGCGCCAAATACAAAAAGGAAAAAACTCCAGACAATTTCCAAATTAATTCACATTGGCATAATTCTTAGAAATTCTGTAGCACATGTTGACAGGCCAGGGGGATGGGCTCTGTGTGCTATTTTAATAAGCCCACAGACTGTGGTTTAAGCTACAGCCTCCCATGCTTCAGCTTATTTTAGGAAGAACCAGAAAATGATGTTTAATGGTAAACTACAAGGAAACAGGCAAGGAGCAAGGGCAGATGGCATGAAGTCATCTTTTCATACTTCAAGACATGAGCCAACTCTATATTGAAATATTCTTTCCAGTTTAGGGCCCTACCGCTTGAGGGAAATTTGGAAAACTAAGCACAAGTCCCAACCAGTGGCTTGTCTAGGAAGCAGAAATGAAAAGCATCTAATTATCAGTTAGACTTCTCTCTATTGGGCAACAGTTAAAGCCACTGCTGGTAACAGCTGGGAGAGAAAGTGGCTGGAGCACAGTGTCACTTAAACCCATCATTTGGAGCTGCAGTTTCAATATGTCAATGGAAGAGTTGTCTAAGTTTGGGCGTATCATGTTCCAATGAATTTTCGTTTTATGATAGCCATCATTTAGTGAAATATATTACACCCCAGATTGTGAGAACTTTATTTCTTGCCACCTGCCTTTACTCGTGTGTTCCTAGTATCCCACAGGTAGTTCTGTTACAGTCTATTCTTAGGGCCTGAATGTTTTCCAATTGTTGGTTTATTAGCCATAAATTGAAACAGGGAATACACTTTTCCATAGAAATAAAGTTGAAGTGATGCCAGACTTTCAGGCCAGCCCACAAGAGGTACCTGGTTAACGTGATTTAGCTATAGTTGGGAACACAGAGAATTCTTTTTTCCATTCATTTTTGCTATGTGGCAATATATTGTGATCCATTACTCTCAATCTTTTTACCCAAGGAGCACCAATGACAGGTGAGTCCACCCAGCAGACATCATGGAGGTCCAGCTGAGCCCTTACCTGCTAGTTACCGTATCCTTCTTCATTAAAACACTGGTACCTGGCCTTTATAGCCCATTGTGGGGTAAATAAGACAAGGCCAATATTAAAAAACAGTTAATATTTATTAAATACACATGAGATGCCCTTCACTGATCAAATCACCCCTTCAACAATCCTAAAAAGTGGTG
The DNA here is from genome assembly GCA_963574355.1 of Loris lydekkerianus. Lineage (NCBI taxonomy): Eukaryota > Metazoa > Chordata > Mammalia > Primates > Lorisidae > Loris > Loris lydekkerianus. Next base: position 12,486 of record CAUYPK010068228.1, on the reverse strand, counting down.
CTTGCCCATTTCACAGATGAGGAACCAAGGCACAGAAATGTCAAGTAACTTTCCCAAGGTCACACAGCTAACAACAGCTGAACCAATTCAAACCCAAATGGTCTGGTTCCAGAAGCCATGTTCTCAGTCACCATAGTACAGACGTCAGCAAATGACAGCCCTGTTATTATGTAGCCCAAAAGCGAAGGATGGTTTTACGAACTTTAGAGGGTTGGCGGGGAAAGAAGAAAATATTTCATGGCATGTAAAAAATAATATGACATTTATATTTCAAAATTCACAAATAAAGTCCCATTGCAACATGGCCATACTTATCCATGTCTATAGCTGCTCTTAGGCCAGAAACATCATGACAAACTATGACATCATGGCAGGAGATAAGAAATATATAAAAAGTGTGACTTTACTAATCTATACAAAATGTTTAAACCAAAAAAAAAAAAAACTTAAACAATTGGCACTGGGTTACAGGAAAATGATTTAAAAAAAAAAAAAAAAAACTATATTTCTCTATTTTGCAATAATAAAAATAAACTTTAAAAATTAAATGAGTTGGCACAGAATAGGTTAATTTGCCAAAGAATAGAAGGGTGTCTAAAGGACAAAAATAGGCATTTAATGAAAGACTCTAGCGTCAGTGTTTCTAGCTGCATTATGTCCATGTTGATGACTTCTGGCTGTAAATAACTCTTGAGTACTTAAAAATGATCGAAAATACATGCCAAGAATTTTAGAAGACACACTTATAAATATGGGTGCATATACTCCTAAGCATCTTTATTTCATATATATATAATCTCCTTATTTATTCTAAAATAGGGGAAAATACAGACCTTAAGATTTTGTTGCATCATTAGTTACTTTCTTAATGCAAGTATCCTAACAAGAGATTTTGCCCCATGGGTTGTATCACCCTACTTTGTTACTGAAGTATAAGATGTCAAAAAGTTATCTTAACTAAAGATAAAGTAGTCTTGTTGATATCTAGGCACTGTAGGGAGGAAAAAGTGAGCTTAGATGACAAAGATTTTATAATGGATTTTATAATCCTTAGAAGGGCTATAGGAAGAGACTTATTTTACCAGTGTACTATTCCAGCCCTTTACTTCGGGCTTTTACACCTTCTGGTAACTTAATGCCTTAAGCTCTGAAGCTCACAAACATATACTTGCCTGAAGTTACATGGCTGCTAAGTTCTAGGCAGTGGTTCTCAACCTTCCTAATGCCATGATGTATTTTCATTGTTACAAAGGGGTTGTGACCCATAGGTTGAGAACCACTGTTCTAGAGTCTGGCATTGTATCTAGTTCTGCTGACACCATGTGTCTCAATTGCCCAGCAATGTCCCAACACCATGCTATTCAGTTCAAAATTCCACCCTCTACTGTTCTCACTAAGGGATATCATAAGGCATGACACCCCTTTCGAATGTTGTTTTCACCTTTCTGGGGACTGATTGAATAGGAATTCGTCTACTTGGAACTGGTAGGGAACTGGGCAGCTAGTTGAGAACACAGCAGTCAACAACTGAAGGGGCAGTAGACAAGGTCAGGTCTTACCTGGCCGAGCCAGGCAGCAGGTGTAGGTTTGAATCACGTCAAACCACGCATAGCTCTAGCTCAGCCTGTAGAGAGAGGCAAAATCTAGGCTGGTGACGGAAACAGATAGGGCCCAGCTGCCTAATGGGGCTTGATCCTTCATTATGAGTTGCTCACAGAGACAGCTCAGTACTGCAGACAGTTCCCAGGAGTATAAATGTGTCTGAAAGTACCTGGTTCCCTCAGAGGCCCAGGTCGATATTTTTTCTTTCTTTTTTTTTTTTCTTTTTGGAAAACCATTTCTTTGGAAAACTTCCTGTTCTTTCTCCTCAGGGATCTCATGTACAGCACTGGGAAAATGAAGCTGTGACTAGCAAAATAAACTTTCTTCTGAATATGTCTATACGCATAAGATTTCCCAGATTATTAGATAGAAAAGTCATTACTTCTAACAGAAGTGTGTTCGGTTCCTTCAGATTGGTTTGTGTCGATGAGGAAAATATCTAGTTATTGTGTCCCCAGAACTCTTCTCTCCTGGGCCAGCTCAGAAGTAGTCAGTGACAACCCAGACTCTTCTTTACAAGTTCTTGAGAAGAAGAATCATCATTTATTTCCCAAATCAGACTCCTAAAATGTGCATACTTGAATACTCTTTATTTCCTATATTGATATTTGACTATTCTTACTTTCTCATAAAATTGTCCAAATTAGAGATCATGTTTTGTTTATATTCTATAGCTGAAATTAATGTACCTTTTCTGGACTAATTCTCAAAACAAATTTCTCTTTTGTGTAAGATCTCTTTAATACAAAAGCTCATAGTGTATCTGTCTAGATGGATGGATTTTTTTTTTTTCTGTAAATTTGCCAACTTTTGCATCTGGTTCAGGAAATAGAAGTTCTGAACACTAGTCAACAAAAAGCTCTGTGATAGGAAATTGTTCCAAGGAAGGTAAGTATGGAAAACTCAGCCTTACTTTCTACCTTTCCTGGAGAATCACAATGCCCATTAGCAGTATATGCCTGAGTAAAAAAATCCTTTTTCATGCTCTCAGTCCAGCAGTTTCCAAATCCCTGGACAACAGAACACTTTTGTTTTATTAGTAGTTATCATGATCCACTATTTACAGTAAAATATTTATAGAAGTAGTCAGTTGGCAGGCTTATCCTTGAGGAGACTAACACACAAAGTTGGTGAGATTTATCTCATCATCTGAGAACTTATGATGTTTTGTTATCCTTGCTTAAATATGTGACAGGGTCAATTTTAGTTAGAATCAAAAGAAATCATATCTTGCTTAAATAGATACATTAGGACATGAGGAAATACTTTTCTACTGGGAAAGTAAGTCGTTAGGTATAATTATACATTGGAAAGTGGCAGGCGTGTAGATAGAGGCTTCGGAAACATGGATTTTCTAAACTATAATTAAAATATGTAAAATTGATAGAGAATAAATTCTATTAATATTCTAGAGTTCTATGTTAGATATGGAAAATAACCAAGCCAAAATGTAAAAAATATCCCTGGACTGACGGATTCACAATTACCTTAAAGGTGTTAACATCTCCATTGGTTTGTGATGAAGTGAAAGGAAAAGGGAAAAAAAGATGTTAAGATTGTCTTTGAAGAATAAAACTCATATGGAAATTTTTAAAACACCAAGAACATTAGATCTGATATTTTTCATAAGAAAGAGTGGAATGATTTATTTTGGATTCACCGAGGTGTACTGTATTGAACGTGTCAGAATAGCGTGCCAAGAGCAAGACCCTTTGTACTATATTTGCATCTTCAACTTTGAAAGCACTTTTCCAACCTGATTATTAAAGAGTAGTCATTTTCTGAGCCAAATGATACAGCAAAAAAATAATTGCTCTCTGTATACACACAGTACTTTTTTTTTGGTTCTGAATCTTGGGTGCAAAAGATTGATTCAATAATACTCTTCAATATATACAACATAATCATCTTTTTCCTCATGAGGCTCACTCCTGATACACAGGAGTATACGTCTTATAATATACATCTATAAATACATCTATGTATGTCTATGTGTATTCTTTTAGAATATATATCAAAATTGCTTCTCAGCCTTTTAGCTAAGATCCAAGTATAGAATGTCTATAAGTATATATTAATATATATATTCACATACATGCATGCATAAATATGTTCCCTTTTATACTGTGCATACTGGTAATGTATATGAATATATGTGCATGCATGTATATGTCACGCATATGTATTTATGTGAATATATGTATGCATATTCCATTGTTTTCTCTCCTGGGGAAAATATATTTCATGTATATTCATTTATTTATATGCTTTCTTAATAAATATATACAGTTTGTGGGCATATTTTTATAATTATGTAAATCAAGAATTACATATGCTTACATATATAATTGTGTTTCTTATTTTTTCCTTGAATATTGTAATTTTAGAAATAACTTTTTACTTTGAAAAATTGCAGTCATAAACTAAGTATGCCATGAGAGAAGCGTATACTGAACTCCCATATGCCCGTCATGCAGTTTCAACATTTACTAACTCATGGCCAATCTTATTTTATCTATGCTCCCACACACTGCTCTCCCACCTAGATTACTTGAAGCAAAGCCCAGATATCATACCATTTTTTTCAAGTCTTTAAATACATAGCTCCAAAATGTATTATGATATTATGATTATCATACCCAAAAAAGATAATAACCAAATGTCCAGTCCCTATTCCAATTTCTCCCAATGGTCTCATGGATTTTTACTTGTTCATTTTGGAAATCAGTATCCAAATTAGAGCCATACATAGCAGTTGGTTGACATGTCTCTCAAATCTCTTTTGATCTCTAGTATTTAATTTTCTTTCCACATGTAAATGTATGGTGAAAAAACTATTTGGTTTGTTCTGCAGGTTTGACTATTATCTGGATTTTGTCTCTCTTATACCCATGGTGGTATTCCTCTTGTTTTGTATTTTCTCGAAATTAGTAGTTATATCTAGAGGTTTTATTAAGCTTCAGTTAATTTTTACTTTCAGGAGGAGAATATTTTGTTGGTGGCCTCGAGTATTTCCATTTGGAGGCACAGATGTGTCTGCGTGTGCAATGTTAGCAGCCATTGATGCTCATTGCTTAAATATTAATTGACCAGATGATGGGAAATGGTTATATTCTAATTCTATCATTCCATCTTTATTTATTACCTGGAGCATTTTCATAAGGAAAATCTTCCCCTTGTCAACTCTTTTATATACTGATTACAATTTGTATGACAGTTAGAATAAAGTCTTGAGCCTTTTGTTTTATTCACCTGTTTTCAAAATGAATTAGTTCCCTAGCATCCTCCAAAGGCAACCAAAGATGTTTTCTTATGTCATTGTGAATTTGCCTTCTGATATAACAAGATGTTCCAGGATCGTTTGTGCACTTCGTATCACAGACACAGGATTAACCATTTCTTCCCAAAAGTCCTAGTTGCTTTTTAGAGAAAATGGTATTTAAATCCAAAATCTGGGATCTGGGTATGTTAATTACTACAGGGTTGGTCATTGTTAGTTGAGGGCTTATCAGTAAGCAGTGTGAGAAAATATACTTTTTTGAAATAAAATGCATCATGATTTTATGCTTCCAATTCAAATTCAGGACTACAGGATTTTTATGTAACCTCCCTGATCTTATATGGGTATCTATGTCCTCTCTATCTCTCTTACAGCACTCATATCTGCATTGTTTGGCTTCATCTCATGAATCATACACAGTCCCAAAGTAATCATATCAACACCATCAATGACAATATATACTAAAAATGATTAAAAGTATTTTTCAGTTCTTTTGTCCTTAGGATATATGCTGCTAAGGATGTATAGTTAAATTGCTGGACTTTAAATTCACTTGAAATGTGTTCCTTCTTTACATTTATATCACCAGCTTAAATTATAGCTTCTTTCCTTTCACTTTGATTTTAATTTGTACTGATAAAAATTTCCTTTTAAAATTTAATCTTGTTCTGTAATTCTTTAACACACCTGACTCCAAAGTGAAATCTAAAAAGTGATATTTGTTCAGAGAAAGCTACCTTTTATCCCTGTCCTCTCTACCTTGTTCAGTCTCTCTCCCATAGGTCATATTTTGTCCTATTTTATTTTTTATTTGGATTCTATCCCATTATTTCTAAGCACGTATGTATACATGTCTGTGTATATATTTCTTTTGGAAAATAAACAGCATACAAAGTATGCTTTGTGCCACCTTGGTTTTCACTTCACAATGTATTCTAGACATCACTTCCCAGAGATATATAGTAGTCCTCACTCTGCTTCACTGCTGCAGAAAATACTGATGGACATTTGGGTCGTTTCTCATCTTGTGCTACTATATACAGTGCTGTGGAGCACTAATTTTATGAGATCTATTCATATTCCAATATATACATCTAGTCCTTAATTTGAACTACAACAACATGCTCCAGGTAGGATGCATGCCTCTTTTCTCCAGCTTCCTCCCCTTCAACTCCCTGGCACTTACCCAGGACACCAGGTCCTTACAACAAGCTGTAGGTGGCGCTGTCCACACACAGGCCCAGGTCTTGCTAGCTAGCTTAAAAGACTAGCTTCAGATGCAATGATACAGTTCTAAACTGTTCAGAATAGAGTATGAATGTTTTACCACAATAAGTAAGCAAGTGAGATGGTTATGTTAATCAGTTAGATGTAAGCCTTCCACATTGTATATCAAATCAGTACATTGTACCCCATGAATGCATTAATGTACACAGTAATGATTTAATAAAGAATTTTTTTAAAAAAGAGCTGCAGGCTTACCTGTATCCATTGTTTTGCCCAGCTTCCTCATGAAAAGGAACTTCAAAAGAAACTTATACATCATTTTAGTATCCAAAATAGCTGTGCTATTTTAGTATCCAAATAAAGGCTCTGAGTTCATCTTATAGACAATGTGAACTGTGTCCATGCCTGGAATTTTTCTCTGCATTGGCTTCAAGAAAGTTTCGTGCCTACTTTATGACCCAGACATAGCAAGCATATAAGATGATATGGTTGTGTTGTCCCTTATATTTTCTTAAACAATTGACATTGTGGCAGACATTAATTTTGTTTTTGTCTTGTGTTTGTTTTTTGAAGATCAAATCATTCTAGTTCCATAAGTTCAAGTCTTGTTGCAGCGTAGCCATTTTGCATCCAGGACATATGCAAGCCTTCCATGTTATTCCATTTACGAGGATACAAACATCAATGTCCTTCAAAAAATGTTTCCAACTGCAGCTTTCCAATATTCTGTAAAGTGCATATCTCTACAAGGATAACATTTTGAGTCAATTCCTGGGAACAAATGGTGATCTGATTCAAGAAGCTGTGAGATCAGAGATTTTAAACGGGAAAATTTGAGCTATAAAAGGTAGAACCCTGCTCTCTAAGTTTGTATATCAGGAACAAAAACAACAGAAAGGGTTATATGTATTTTGCATTTTTCCTTTATTGTGAGTGTATACTTGTGTTTTTATTTTTTAAACCAAAAGACATAGTAAAAGACATAAAAACAGACTTTAGAAATGATGAGCAGTTAGGTATGCTTTAAAAAGTGTATTGCTTGTGAGAGGGAAACATTATTTCGTGTACATGTATGTATATTTATATTAATCTTATGTTTGAATTTGTGTTTACTTTCATATCAAGGATATAATCTTGGAAAACATGCCTATGTGCAGTGTTGTTTCATAGAAACTTTTGTTTTATACAAACATAATTTTACTATCCAACATCATTGCCAATTAGGTATGCTATGGAAGGGAGTTTTGCTGGGTGCTTGGAGAGATCCCCAAAAGTTAGTCCAATAATACATTCAATAACTACTGAAATGCAGATGATGGTGGTTCTTATGCAGAGAGACTTCCAAAGCTGTCTGAGTCACTGTTTTTCAAACTGTAGCGGTGAACTATTAGTGACTTATGAAATCAGTTCAGTAAGGCACAAACCAGCATTTAAAATATGACCTAAAAAAAAAAAATATATATATATATATATGACCTAGATTAAAGTAGAAAATAGAGCGCATTGTGTGTACTAGAAAGTTGTTTTGGAAAACTTTGGTTTCACTCAAAGTAAATATAGATGTATATGTTCACACTAGACCAGAGAGGAAAATGTATGTGAGTGGCAGTCACAAAGACCCTTCTCTGGGGAGATATGGGTCTTAATTCACACCACTCCGTGACTAGGGCACGCTGCTTTATCTCCCAGGTGCCCCTGGTCTCCTTTCCACACAGAAGCTACGTCCAGAATATCCATCTGCCTCTTCCCTCTTCTTCTCATTACATTCTCTCTTGCTTTTTAAAATTGTGTCTTGTGATTCTTGAATTCTTAATCTGGGGCAAAAAAAAAAAGAGATGATTCTATAACGCTTTCCTCCTGTCAGTGAGCCTCCACCTCACCTTCAGCTGCTGCATAACTGCTGAGTCACATAGTGTCAGGGTGGATTTCTGGCCCCTGTATATTTTCCACGGTGTTTATCTATCTACACAGCTCAAAAGTTCTTTTTTCTCTACTTTTTTCTTTAGATTGGGTTTTATGCTCTGATGTATGTCTGGAGACTTCCTTATTCTTTTATATATATTTTCAAGCTTGGATATATAAGTCTAATAAAATAAAAATCACTCCTTTTAATATTATTGAACCTCAAATTGAGATATATTGCAAAAATATGGTGCAGCTAATTTAAACTGATAGATTCAGAAGACCCTCCTGTTGTCTAAAACTTTGCAGTAGATAACTAACCTTTTACCACCAAAATCCAACCAGGGAGAGAGAGGGAAGAGTAGGTACTTTGAGGCAGACCTGGGGTTAGTTTTTCAGCTAAGAGTCAGTACTTTGAGGCTAGACCAGAAAGGAAAATGTATGTGAGTGGCAGTCACAAAGACCCTGCTCTGGGGAGATACGGGTCCCAATTCACACCTATCACCTATTCACACACTCAAAGTACCTACTCTTAGCTGAAAAACTAATCCCATGTCAAATCAAGTATGCTTTTATACAGAATACTCAAAAGCTGTTGGTTCCACAGAGAAATTTCAGGGAATAAGGTTCTGGAATCCTATTAAAATACTGGATTACATTGACTCTGGCTTGAAATTGAGCCAAACCTAATGTATCATTTTAACTATATTATAATAAGGAATAACAAAACTTCTATCATAAAATGTGCCATTTCAACTTTCATTATATGCAAAGTTTGCCCACTTACTTTTATATCAAAAATTCTTTTACTTTTTCTTTTTAAGAGACAGGTTGTGTTGTCCAGGCTAGAGTACAATATTTGGAGATCATTTAGAAAGCAGTAAAAAATATTATATCCCCAAGATAATACACCAAACTGGCCCTCAAAACTCAGCTCATAGAGATAAGTAAACCACCTTTGTGCCAGTACCATGCTGTTTTGATCACTATAGACTTGCAATATAACCTGAAGTCTGGTAACATGATACTTCCAGATTTATTTTTATGTCTTGAAATTGTATTGGCTATTTGTGTTTTCTCCTGGCTCCACAAGAAATGAAATACTATAGAGATATAGATCTATGGAACAGAACAGAGAACCTAGAGATGAACCCAGCTACATATTGCCATCTGATCCAAACAAAAGCACACACTAGGGAGATGAATCCCTATTTAACAAGTGGTGCTGGGAGAACTGGTTAGCCACATATCCAGCAACATTCTGAACTGTTGATTTCCATTGTCTCAGTTATTATAATGAATAATAATTATATTCCTATTGCTATGGGTTTCTGAGGAAGGTGGACCTCTGCTACCTAAGGCTTCAAAGACAACATATTTATATAACATTCATTTTCCAAGAGCCCTCCACTGCTAGTTGTCCCTGAGGCATCTGGATTTAAGATAAGTTGGAAATAAAATACCTGTGTCACTTTGTTTTGTCTCTGTGACATGGAATTAATTTTCTAAGAAAAGAAAACCTAAAAATTTTACTTTTCTGTAACCATTCACTCATTTTTGCATATATGCATTCATCCATTTCTAAAACACTCAGGAGCCACATGGTGCTAGGTAGTAGGATTAAAAAAATGAATGAACCAGTGGGCCCTACACTGAATAGATTACTATCTTCATGGAGGGGACCATACCAGAAGATAAGTGTAATGCAACATGACCAATGCTAAACTACAGCAGTGAGCAAGAATAGAGACTGTTGAGTAGATGGGATGATACTTAGATGGGAGAGCAGTTCACTCTGTAGATAAGCTAAGGACTTTGGGGAAAGAGGGAACAGCAGGGATGACCAGACCTGTGACAGGTCTTACGTGTTCCCTGTGCTAGGGTTGGTGACCCTGGATCCTAGTGAGGGACTATGCAGGATGGCAATGGAGAAAACAGTTTGGAACAGGTTCTAAAGAACCTTATATGCTACCAAAAGACCCTGGACTAAATGCATTTTGAACCAATAGAGGTTTTTAACCAAGAATGTTACATGGACGATCTCAAGTTTTGGTAACATCTGCATAACTTGACTGGTTCAAAAATAACCTAATTATGCGTATTTAAAGAGTTATCAACATTTCTAGGAAAGTTTATTGCAGAAAAATGATCTAATGACAGTCACAAAATAGAAAGGTCTCCTTGCTGCCCCCCACCAGAGGTTTTCAGGGCTCAGTGCTTTTAAAATAATATCAGCCTTGAATCTGTACATTCACATCTCATTTTGTTTGGCATAAAATATTAGCAGTAAGAAAAGTTTAAGATAACATTAATATACAGCATGTAGAATGATACCAGATACAGACAGGTACTATGTGCTATCAATAATCTCTTACATTTCAAAGTCTTTTAACTTTTAGTTAATAATTCAAATAGTTTTCTAGCATGCTTTATCTAAGAGACTCCTTGCATTTTATAGACCTTAAGCTGATGATAACTATTGTGATTAACAATAATTGTTTAAAACTTTGAATAGACTAAAGCCCAAATACCTGAAATTCAAAAGGCCAACTGGGAAAATATTTCAATACCTATAACTAACAAAAGGCTGAATTTCTTGCTTTACTATGTTAATAAATCTTGAAGCGCATTACTTATCAGCATACCTAGAGCTACTCTCTCCCTCTCTCATTCTTTCTAAATGCTGCATAGAATTTCATTGTATGTGACTATTAAATGACTTTTAAATCATAAGTAAATATAAACTTTGTAAATCATTAAAATATTTGTCTATGGATCCACCAGAAATTGTTTAGCACTCATATGTTCTGGGCAATAGACCTTGGTTTGGGGGACCTGGGACAAGACCCTTATTTCCCATTTTATAGCTTTCTATATTATTTGAAATTTTCTCCTCAAAGCATGTTTTACTTCTATAATTTTAGAAAGCTGATCTAGGATTATAAGTGAACAGTGAAAACAATTCTTTGATTTCTAGTCTATAAATGAGACTATTCAATATGGTTCATCTGCAAAAAAAGATAAACAGTTCAGAGTTCCATGGTCTATAAAATCACATCTAATAGGATTTGTGTTACAATTTAATAGTCATTATGGGATTAAGAGATGGGACTATTAAAGGATGATGAAGCCACGAAGGCTCCACCTTCATGAATAAATTAATGTCATTATCTTGGGAGTGGATTTGTTATTAAAAGAGTCAATTACTATAAGGTGAGTTCAGCTCTTTCTTGCTAGCTCACTCTCTAGCTCTCTTGCCCTTCTACCTTTCATCATGGGATGATGCAGCAGGAAGGCCCTTGTCCCATGGTACCTACATGCTCTTGAACTTCCCAGCCTCTAGAACCAGGAGCAAATAATTTTGTTTGTTACAAATTACCCACTGTGTGGTATTCTGTTATAGTAACATAAAATAGATGAAGACATTTTCCAATACCTAAGAAGTTACTAGAAAGTGAAATTTCAGAATATTTCAAGTCAAAATCTGTAAATTAAATTTTGATAAAGAAAACTAGTTATGCTAATGCAATTATAGTTAATATTAAAATGCTTTTAAGCTAAAAGGAGACTAAAGTTCAAAAGTTTTCTCTTGATTCTTAGGCATTAAGATAATTTCTTCTCTTCTCTATGGCTCAGGTTATCAATCAGCAAAATGGAAATGATTCTATTCACCCCTGTCAATGGGAGAGCAGTATTTTTACCCACTGTTCAAAGTCTATAAGAAATGCAGCTGGAAACTTTAAAAAAGAGTTTTAATAAAACCAAACTCCTAATTTTCTGTTTATTACTGTTAGTTTCTACCTAGACTTTGTATTTGTAAAATAATACGTAATTTAATTCAGATTTTTTTCCTCTGGGTCTAGTGCAATGTTTTTCATCTTTTTTTATCTCATGGCACACTTGAACCTATAGTTAAAACTTCAAGGCACATTTAAATTATGTTGACCAAAAAAAGAGAAAAACAAATGAATATAACTTACTGTGCTTTGAACTGCTTTCAAAAATAATTTAATTAATGGTCTTTAAAATTTTTTGTGGCACACCTACGATCCTCTCACAGCACCTGAGTGGTTTACTGACACAGAAATTTAGTTTAAAAACAAAAGAAGTATGAATGGAAAAAGTTAAGCATTAGTAAATGTGGTCATTTCAGAAAATTGTGGTACTTTGGGTGGTTCACTCTGGAGGTAAATGCCTTTAGTTCAAGAACTTGCCCCGGCCCGCGGGACTAGTTCAGCAGGGACCTAGGGTATGGGGGGAGAGAGTGGAAGGAACAAGAGGCACGAAGAACGGAGAGCAAGACAGGCGTCTGATCAAGCTCTGAAAACTTTATTTTTTAACAGATATTTAAATACAAGCAGAGGGGGGAAGTGTGCTTGCGGGTGAGTTAGGGTGGGGGGGTCTCTGATAAAAGGTGTGATGTTTTTAGTTCCTGGAACCAAGTTCCTGGAGCCAAGGGTAACAATGTCCTACCC
>CAUYPK010068227.1:0-49671 GCA_963574355.1 Loris lydekkerianus | reverse complement strand
TTTTGTATTTATATAGTAAAGGCAAAATAGTTTCCAAAAAAAAAATTTAATTTGCAACAAAATAGCCCAGAAGTGTTTATATATATATATATATATATTTTTTTTTTTTTTTTTTTTTTTCACTCTCTCGTCCTGGGTAGAGTGCCATGGCATCATCATAGCTCACAGCAACCTCAAATTCAACTCAAAGGGTCCTCTTGCCTTAGTTTTTCTTTATTGAGACACAATCTCACTAGGTTGCCCTCAGGAGAATGCTGTGGCGTTATAGCTCAGAACAACTCAAACTCCTGGGCTCAAGCAATCCTCCTGTCTCAGCTCCCTAAGTAGCTGGGACTATAGCAACCACCACAACACATAGCTATTTTTAGAGATCGGGTCTTGCTCTTGTTCAGGCTGGTCTCAAACTCCTGAGGTCAGGCAACACACCCACCTTGGCCTCTCAGAGTGTTGGGATTGCAGATTGAGCTGCTGAGCCTGGTCCTTGCCTCAGTTTTTCTATTTTTTTAGTAGGAACTGGGTCTAACTCTTGCTCAGGCTGGTCTCCAACTCCTTAGTTTAAGCAATCCACCCACCTCAGCCTCCCAGAGTGCTAGGATTACAGGAATGAGCCACTGAGCCTAGCCAGAAGCATATTTCTTAGGACCAGCACTATCAATCAACATTATCTAAGAATAAGAATCTATATTTCTATACACAGTCCTCCTCAAAAAGGATTTACATTTAACAGGACTCCCCAGGCAACTTGGGTACACATTAAAGCTTGAGCAACACTGCATTAGATTTTCCATCAAGAAAACAGTAACAACCAGAACATAAAATGAGTCACTTTCATAACATTAAGAGGGGTGGGGTGGTCTTGAGAAAAAAAAAAAAAAATTGAGCCAAAGAACAGACATAGCAATTTCAAGGCAAAAACAGAAAAATCTGTCCTACGGGGTATTCTCTCTGATCCATAAATTAGGTACCAGTTACACTCAGTCTATCAGTGTCTCCTACAGCTGAAATAACCCACAAAACCAGGTGGTTTCCTGTATTTTGATTCCACTCCAATCAATAATCCTTATGTAGGTAATTTTTATAAAAGGCGGAGAGTCACGGGAGTAGTGATGACTATCTTAAAGACTGGCAAGGCTATCTTCCACTGTAAATCAATAAACTTGGCCCAATACTTACAGTCCATTCATATAATGTTCTACCAAACTGTCATTAAAATCATATTTGCTTACTTCCATTTCCAGTTTTTGGATGATGAATATGAACATTTTATCCAAGTATAACTAACACAACGTGAATAGCCATTAGTGAGCTGATGAGCGCATCAGAGCACAGATGACTCATGAGGTCTTACACCTCAGTGGTCAACTTCAGCACTTCCCTCTCCAACTGTCACACTGGTAATAATCTGCACAAAGGATCCCACCTGTAACAAACCTGGACAGATGTGCCTCATGCTTTGGTGTTGCACGGCAGCCACTATTGCCAATAAAAATACAATTTATAACCGACTCTTTAAATGGACTCTACTCTCTTTGAAGAACTGAACTAATTCCAAATGGAACAACTCTAATCACAAAGAAGAGGAGGTCTGCCAAGAAATACACTGTAAAAGATGGAAATCCCAGCACTTCAGTAGATCTAATTTCAGATGCCAGAATCCATCCACGGTTGAAACCGTTCTTGTCTTGTCGTCAAGCAGTCACCACTCTGCTTTTGGTCTGCTGTGCACTCTCCTAAGCTCCCCGGAAGTGTGTTAAAATCCTCATGATAGAGTCCGAGAAGGCTGGTGTCCAGCCTGCCACAAAGCAAAGCCATCTGTCCTGCTGAAAGAGGGATTCAAGACGGAAAGGCACAAGATGGAAAGGAACAGCCTGAGCAAACCAGGCAGAGGAAAAGCATCTGTACAAGGGGATGCAAATGGTGAGGCTGAGCAAGGACCCCCGCCCCTAGCTCACAGGGCTGCCAGGAACAGAGGAAGAAAACAAGTCCCAGCCAGCCTCCTGCAGCCAGCCAAGGCAAGGACTGTTTCCCAACCCCAACTCCATGAGTTAACACACCCAAATACACAGGATATCCAGGCAGAAGGGACCCCAGCCCCAGCTCCCTACTTAGGAAAACACTAACATGAAGGGTTTCGGATTTAATTCCACAAAAGAGATGAACTAGTTTATTCACACTTAGGTGATTACGAATCAGCTCAAGACAAGAGAGAAAAAGACAATTGTTGAGAAACAGAATGAAGCATTAGGAATAAAATACATGTAGCTTTGAATTTCTGGTTCTATAATCTTGCAAGAAATGAAGGCAATACTTCAGTCCTTTAAATGTTACGATGTTAAAAAATAATAAAGGAAAAAGCGCCAAACACAACGCTTAGCAAACACATCAAATTTTCTTGCACAGTACGCTAAAACATTTTTGAAGAAGCGGCAACTTTCCTGCTAAATCTCTGTAAGATTGATATTTACTTGCCTATGTAGAAAAATCTCCACTTAGAAATGACTTACACAAAATATATATATATATGTATATATATAGTAAGCACCACCAAAATAATAAGGGAATACATTTATTTTTTTGTGTGTGTGTGAGACAGAGCCTCAAGCTGTCGTGCCGGGTAGTAGAGTATCATGGCATCACAGCTCACAGCAAACTCCAACTCCTGGGCCCAAGCGATTCTCTTGACTCAGCCTCCCAAGTAGCTGGGACTACAGGCACCTGCCACAACACCCGGACATTTTTTGGTTGGAGTTGTCATTGTATTGCTATTTGGCAGGCCCAGGCTGGATTCGAACCCACCAGTCCTGGAGTATGTGAATGGCGCCTTAGCCCCTTGAGCTTGGCACCTATAGGTACCATTTATTCTTTCTCAAACAACACAGTCTATACATTTTAGACAGTTTAAATGCCATCTCAATCAAATCTTAGTTTTTATGTTTTCTTTAAAACAAGTGATCATGTAGCCAGCGTAAGCAAGTAAGTATTGTCGAAAATGGAAACTGCTTGTTTTCTGTCTTATACTCCATGAATTTTCAAAAGAACCCTCAAAATCGATGTGATAAATCTTCCGTAAATTTATTATACTCAAGTTCATACAACATCCTCTTTGCTTGAACTACCAATCTTGAACAGACAGGCAGCAAAAATTAAACTTGTCTTGGATTCTTTGCTTTTATATAGGTTGATCTAGATTTGTTTGAGATAGTTCTCAATACAATAAATACTGCAACATACTGGCAATTCCCACATTATTGCATGTTACTATAATTTTGTCTGACAAAAGAGAATCTCAAACATTATCATTCTGTCAAAAGCAAATTTAAAACAGGTGATTCTTGACAATTAAAGAAAGTTAAGTAAAATATTTTCAAAAATCTTCCAATTTATATTTTTAAAATGAAACATGCATAAAATTTAAAAAGCAGGATACTTCGAACAATTTTTGACTTATTTAAATGCCTTTAGATATTCTTTTGGGAGAGGGGCAAAGTCTCACTTTCTCATCCTGGATAGAGTGCCATAGCGTCATTGCTCACAGCAACCTCAAATTCTTGGGCTCAAGCGATCCTCTTGCCTCAACCTACCAAAAAGCTGGGGCTACAGGTGTCCGCCATAATATCCAGCTAATTTTTAGAGATGAGGTCTCGCTCTTGCTCAGGCTGGTCTCTAACTTGTGAGCTCAAGCAATCCACCTGCCTTTACCTCCCAGAGTGCTAGGATTACAGGCATGAGCCATAGCATCCGGCCCTAGATACTCTTGCATTGTCTGATCCTTTCATTGCTGTGCTTTCATTTCATTATTTAGTAATAACATACAGGCAGTCTTTGGGTTATAAACAAGATAGGCTCTGCATGTTTGTTCTGTTCTAAGTTGAATTTCTATGCAAGTTGGAACAAGTACATTTACCACTTACCTGTAACAGCCTCCATTTGTAGGTGCCAGTTGTAAGTCAGATGTTTGTAACTTGGGGACTGCCTATTATTTGACTTACATATTAAAAGTATTACTTTCTACTTGACTTTATATATTTAACTATGCTTTTATCTTTTTAATTTTCTTTTCAGAGACAGGGTCACAGTCTATCACGCAGGCTGGAGTGCAATGGCATATCAAAGCTCACTGTAGCCCTTCCTGGGCTCAAGGGATCCTCCTGCCTCAGCCTCCTGCATAGCTGGAACTACTATATATTGTAAGCACCTCAAAAATAGGCATGTTGGGTTTGGCGCTTGTAGCTCAGCAGCTAGGGCACCAGCCATATATACCGGAGCTGGCAGGTTGGAATCCAGCCCAGGCCTGCCAAACAACAATGACAACTACAACCAAAAAAAAAAAAAAAAGAAAGAAAAGCCAGGTATTGTGGCGGGCACCTATAGTCCCAGCTACTTGGGAGGCTGAAGCAAAAGAATTGCTTGAGCCCAAGAGTTGGAGGTTGCTGTGAGCTGTGACGCCACAGCACTCTAATCCAGGGTGACATAGTGAGACTCTTGTCAAGAAAAAAAAAAAAAAAAAAATAGGCATGTTGGAACCATGTCCAGCTAATGTTTAAAATAAAATATTAACTAAACATTTTTTAAACTAAACTTTTATGCCTTTTAATTGCATAAATTCCTCATAATTAACTATTCTGAGATCTTCTAATAGAGGTTGAGTATCTTCTATATTACTTGCTTGGGACTAGAAGTGGTTCAAATGTCAGACAAGATTTTGGAATATTTGCATATGCATAATGAGATATCTTGGAGATAGAACCAAAGTTTCAACATGAAATTTGGCCAGGCATGGTAGCTCATGCCTGTAACCCTAGCACTTTGGGAAAGGCAGGAAGATGACTTGAGACCAGGAACTTGAGACCAGCTATGCAGTGTAGCAAGAACCTATCTCTACCAAAAAAGAAAAAAAACTTAGCCTGGCTTCATAGCATGCACCTGCATTTCAGCCTGAGCAAAAGTGAGACTCTGTTTCTACAAAAAAATTGGATGATTTACCAGGCTTGGTGGTACTGGCTGGTGGTCCCATCCCAGCTACCTGGAGGGCTAAGGCAGGAGGATCACTTGAGTCCAGGCATTTGAAATTTCTGTGAGCTATGATCACACCACTACACTCTAGCCTGACAGAGTAAGGCCCTGTCTTAAAATAAGTAAATAAATAAACATAAAATTCATTATGTTCCATATACACCTTATACATAACCTGAAAGTAAGTTTTAATAAGTTTGTACTTGCTGGCTGGAATGGTGGCTCACCCTGTAATCTTAGCACCCTGGAAGGCTGAGACAGGGGGATCGCTTGAGCTCAGTAGTTCAAGACAAGCCTGAGGAAAGGCAAGACCCCCATCTCTACTAAAAATAGAAAAATTAGCCTGACATTATGGTGGGCACCTATAGTCCCAGTTTCTCAGAAGGCTGAGGCAGGAGGATCACTTGAACCCAGGAGTTTGAGGTTTCTGTGAGCCAGGCTGATACCACAGCACTGTAGCCTGGGTAACAACCCCCAAATTGTTTTTGGGGTGGTGACTGTGGCTCAGTGGGTAGGGTGCCGGCCCCATGTATTGAGGGTGTCAGGTTCAAACCTGGCCCTAGCCAAACTGCAACAAAAAAATAGCCGGGCATTTTGGGGGGCGCCTGTAGTCCCAGCTACTAGGGAGGCTGAGGCAAGAGAATCGCCTAGGCCCAGGAGTCGGAGGTTGCTGTGAGCTGTGTGATGCCACAGCACTCTACCGAGGGCAGTAAAGTGAGTCTCTGTCTCTACAAAAAATAAAAATAAAAAAAGTGTTTTTGGTACATTAAACAGTCTTGAGTGTATTTTGACGGTGACTGGTCATGAGGTCAGGTGTGGAATTTTCCACATGTGACAAACACCAAGTCAGCGCTCAGGAAGTTTCAGATTTTGGAGCATTTCTGATTACAGATTTTCTGATTAGGATTGTGCATACCATTATTATATCAATTAGTAGTCATTAAGATCGGTATTTGGGTGTAACCAGTAGGATAGCTGCTTAAGTGTTGTCAGAAGACTTAAATGTCATTATTCATCAAAAGACTTCTAACTAATTATAATTGAAGCAATGATGATGTTGAGATTTGGCATTCTTACCCATTAAGAGACAGCACTTCTGGGCCATAAAGAAGTCTAGAAGGCAATCTAGTCTCATAAATAAAACAAAGATTTTGGAGTGAGAGATCTTATATTTAAGACTTGTCTCTCCGACTTACTAGTTATTCGGTTTTGGCAAATTACTTAATCTCTGAGTTTCTCAGTTTCCTCATCAGTAAAAAGAAGATCATAAAAGTTCCTCGCTGCTTAAGACTATTGTAAAGATTGGCAGGATACATATAGTTAATTACAGAAGTTGTACCAATCAACCATAAAAAGTCTTACATGTCAAGAGCTAATGTAAGATTCAAAAAAATATGAATTCATTACCTGAAAATATTAGCATCTTTCATTTCTAAACTGGCTGGAAATCTTAGATGTAAAAGGGATACTTTTATCAACTACTCAGTAACAGTAAGATGAATATTCAAGAGAAACAAATGCTTCCTGATAGTCTTTTAAAATTTTTTAAAACTTTTTTATTTTTGAGACAGAGTCTCACTCTGTGCCCCTGGGTAGTGCTGTTGCGTCACAGCTCACAGCAACCTTAAGGGTTGCCTCAGCCTCCCAAGTAGCTCAGACTATAGGTGCCCACCATAATGCCTGGCCATTTTTTTTTGGTTTTTTTTTTTTTTTGGTTGCAGTTGTCATTGTTGTTTTCTAGCTGGCCTGGGCTGGATTCAAACCCACCATCCTCGGTGTATGTGGCCGGTGCCCTGCTCATTGAGCTATGGGCACCGTCACCTCATAGTCTTTAAGTAAATTGCTTTTATTGTAAGGTAACCCAACCAGTATTAAGCTTTAAAAATATTTGGTGGGAATAGCCAAGAGCCAAATCAACAGGAGTCAGCTGTTAGCTATTGTTGCACCATTATAGTTAAAAAAAAAAAAAAACATTACCTGAGGCTGAGTGCGGAGGGTCAGTGGTGGCTCACATCTGTAAACCTAGGAGCACTCTGGGAGATGATCTCTTGAACTCAGGAGCCTGAGCAAGGGTCTGAAAACATTAGACAGGTATTGTGGCGGTGTCTGTAGTCCCAGCTGCTAGGGAGGCTGAAGCAGGAGGATTGCCTTTACCTAGGAGTTTGAGGTTGCTGAGCTAGGCTGATGTCATAGCACTCTACCTTGGGGAAACAGAGTGAGGCGTCGTCTCAAAACCACAACAAAAACAAAAGCAAACAACAAAAAAACCCAAAACTCTTACCTGCCCAAACATCACTCCTCTACCACTCAGTTCAGGATCTAAGTAAAGGATTCCCAGGCAGTGAAGAAGTTTAATCAGTGAAAATACAGCTTGTGCCCTGCCTGGCCTTTCTGCTAGGTAAAAGTTCCCGACAGCAGAGCTTCTCACACATGGACTATGTTTCAACATATGGAACACCTTTTGTTAAGATGCACTTTCTGGGATGGGGCCTGCCTGAGATCCAGCATTTCCAGCAAGCTCTCCAGTGATGCCACTTGTTCTCACACACAGATCACACTTATAAGTAGTGAGGATTGAGACAACTAGGTCACTATATATAGTGTGTGAGTGCGTGCGTGCATGTATGTATGTTAGAAAGTTAAAAATATTTCAGAAAATTTTTAAAGGGAAAGCACCTTACTGCACTGTCCTAGAAACCTTATTTCAAAATGCACATTTGATTTTTTCAGAATTTGCTTTTTCACATTAGCAAAGATAGTATTTAGTCTCTCGAAATTAGGATGCCAAACCCATAAGACCCTCCATGAATAAAGACACAGGTCTACTGGACAGCAGGAATGAAACAGTATTTGATGAAACACTTCTTTTCAATGTCTCTTTGGGTATGGTTCTAAAATAAAAATCCACATTTGAATGTCATAGCAGGCAGCACAGCCTGTGTTAGCTTGTTAAGTAGGTAGCCAGAACACTGACTGGCTGAAGAAATATTTATAGCCAAGATGATCCATATCCTGAAATTTTTCTGGACTTTTCAAGTTTAATAATAATCATAATTAAGAATGTATAAGAATAAAATTGTGGAAAGCAGACCATTCTATAGGAAGCAGGTGACTAGCATCACTTCTGAAAACTTCACTTAATGTGTTGCCCAAAACATTTCTTCAAAATACAATGACATTATTTACCACCTACCTATCTCTTTTGAGAGCTTTAAACTTTAATAGCTGGTGGAATAATCCAATAGATAGTGATAGAGACCCCTCCTGGGGTTAATGGTTAGTGGAAGTGCCCTTCCTTCCTTTTTACTGGAGGCCCTGATGGCTGCTGTCCAAACGGACAAGTTCATGAAACACAGGGGTGCTGTCCTAACCAGATGCTACTCCAGATGCAAAGCTGTCATCACGAACACTACTGATGGCACCGCAGATGCCCTTACAGCCATGCTCTGGAGGCTGGAATTGACCGCTATCCCCACAAAGTGACAGCTGCCATGGGCAAGAAGATTGCCAAGAGATCAAAGATCGGATCTTTTGTGAACGTTTATGATCACCTCATGCCCATAAGGTACTCTGTGGATATCTCCTTGGACAAAATCATTGTAAATGAGGATGTCTTCAGAGACCCTGCTCTTAAACACAGGCCCCAGGGATGCCAAGGTCAAGTTTGAAGAAAGGTTCAAGACAGGCAAGAATACGTGGTTCTCCCAGAGCTGTGGTTTTAAAGTATTTTTTGTCTCAGTCATTGAAAATATATATATATATATATATATATATATATATATAAAATAGTTTCAAATGGGTTCTTAGTGAAACAGCTTAAGGATTGCCATCCCTCTAACACCAGCATTGTGCAATGCTGAGGAGCATCACTTGAGCCCGAAGTTTGAGGCTGCAGTGAGCTGTGGTTATGCCCAGAGCAAGACCCCACACCTTAAAAGAAAAGAAAGTATCATAAATGCTCCTTTTAAATTCATATGCTATACTCTTAAAACAGACAGCTTTCTTCTTGGCATCCTGAAAATTTAAACTTTATGCTGCAAAATAAATAAGGAAGTAGAAAACTATTATAATCTTTAAAATACTAAGGGTGGTTTTAGAGATTTAAACAAAGCTAACACATCTTTGTTTAAAGTAGGATCCGATGAACTTTCCAATGTCATTCTTGAAATAACTCTACAGATGGAATAATGGGCTTTTTCTTACTTTCCAGTTTCTTAATGCAAAGTAAGCAGCTTTACAAGGCTTAGCTGGCCCCACTGACCTAACAGCATTCTTTACCTCATTTGCAAGGAAACAGAAATGATTTCTTCTTCACCATTTTATGCCAAAACATAGACTTTGTATATTGAAAATAAAAATTCCCTGGCTCAGTGCCCATAGCGCAGTGGTTAGGGAGCCAGCCACATACACGGGGCCAGCAGGTTCGAACACAGCCGGGGCCTGCTAAACAATGACGACAACTACAACAACAACAACAAAAACAGCTGAGTATTATGGCAGGCACCTGTACTCCTAGCTACTTGGAAGGCTGAGGCAAGAGAATTGCTAAGCCAAAGAGGTTGATTTTGCTGTGATCTGTGACGCCATGGCACTCTACGAGGGCGACATAGTGTCAGGCTTATGTCACCAGTATTAATTTCTTAATGTAAAGTTTAATGTGATTTATCTCCCTCCAAAGTTATTTTTTGAGTTATCTCTTGTCATCAAAACCAAACTTGGCATAAATTTCTTGTCTGCCAATTTCTCTCTCATACCCTCCCCAAAGTGAAGGAGATGGCTTGGTGCTACATGAAAGGGAAGTAGTGATGTCATGCCCCAAACAGACAGAATCACTGGGCATACTGTCACTCTCTAACTAGGGATCCCATTTCTTTATTTGTGATCAACTAGGAGAAGAAATGCTATATTGGCTGCTGTATGGCCAAAAATGTGGTAGAACAAGAGATGTTCCAAATCTTACTTTCTTGACAATTATTCATTCTGAGACTGAACCTCAGCTTCCTCATCTGTAAAATAGCATAATGCCTTTCTTGTAGCGTTATTACGAGAATTAAATGCGTAATACATTTTCAGCACATATTAGGCACCTAACATTGCTACTAACAATATATATGGTATATATATGGTATATATACGTATATAATGCTATTGTACACGAACATATACTTTCCCAATAAATTTTCATCAAATTTTCGGAAGGCTGGTGACATTATATTTGAAAACTTCCATGAATTTTTGACATATACATTGACCATGTTTACATAAGACAAAAAAAAAACTTCTTTTCAAGTTACAAATTATTATGGCTGCTATTTTAGAATCATATCATAACAATCATGGTTTTAGAAATCCCAACATTTGGTCACACAGAACTTCTTGTTGTTGTGTTAATAGTTATAGAAACAGAGTATACAAAACTTTCCTAATCTATAGTCAATTTTTTTACTGTTTACAATAGTCAGAGAAAAAATATGATCCATCAAATATACTTAGATCCTATTACAAATTGAATATTTTACAAAATCAAAGTTTAAAAATTTACACCACTTGGCCAGTAATTACAGCTCACGCCTGTAATCCTAGCACCCTGGGAGGGTGAGGTGGAGGATTTCTTGAGCTCAGGAGTTCCAGACCAGCCTGAATAAGAGCGAGACCCCATCTCTACTAAAAATAGAAAAATCAGCCAAGCATTGTGGTGGGTGCCTGTAGTCCCAGCTACTCAGGAGGCTGAGGTAAGAACCCAGGAGTTTGAACCCAGGAGTTTGAGGTTGCTGTGAGTTAGATGCCATGGCACGCTAGCCTGGGTAAGAAAGTGAGACTCTGTCTCTAAATAAATAAATAATCAGAATCACTTGAGGGGTTAGGCAGACAAACAGACTCCTCATTTCTAACAGCTTATAAACCACAGGATCTTATCATGTCTCCTGGGGAGATTTTCAAACATCTTGATTCCCACTTCAAAGATGTCAAGGCCTCAGCACTGGTGATCATAAAAGCTACCATACCTATAAGCCCAGCACTTTGAGAGACAAGAGCAGAGAACTGCTTGAGGTCTAGAGTTTGAGACCAGCCTGGGCAATAAATATAGCAAGACCTTCTCTCTACAAAAAAAAAATTTTAATTAGCCAGGCATAGTGGTGTGTACCTGTACTCTTAACTACTTGGGAGGCAAGAGGATCATCAGTTGAGCCCGAGTTGGGGGCTACAGCGAGCTATGATTGCACCTCTGCACTCCAACCTAGGTGACAGACAGCGATACTGTCCAAAACAAAACAAAACACAAAACAAAACCACCAAGAACCACTCTTTTGAATAAGAACTGCTATAATGCAGTGTAGGAATAATAAGGGGTACAAGCATTTAAAAACAAACATTTTACATTCTCTTTGCAATGGTGTCTTAGAGGGCATATCTCCAAATATGGGACACCTATTGTCCTTTCTTTGAAGACCCATTCAAGGGACAAAGAAAGGGATAAAAAATTACAAAGGGGAAGACAGAAGAAAACCAGACACTGCTAGAAAAATAAGATCCTATCAGAGCCACCTTGCAAATGCAAAGGACTAATAATTGCTACAGAACCTGAGACAATTGATAAAAAGTCTACACAGTCAAGAAGTTAAAATGTTTTCTGGATTGGGATGCTGTGTCAGGAAAGAGGATTTGGTAAGTGACCTAGAATCAGGAACTGATTCTCCCTGAAGGACTGTTGCAAAAGGGGTAAGAATGAAAGGTAAGGAGTTTTCCCAGACATTTCCCACACCTGACTGACCTCCATCTGAAATCTTACTAGTGTATATTAGCAGAAATAAAACTGCTGTGTGTGTAATAAAACACATACCGCATATACTTGAGTATAAGCCAACCTGAGTATAAGCTGACCCCCTTAATTTTACCCTAAAAACTGGGAAAACTTAGTGACACGAGTATAAGCCGAGGTGGAAAATGCAGCAGCCACTGGTAAATTTCAAAAATAAAAATATATACCCCAAACAATTACAATAATTGAGGAATCAGTAAGTTAAATGCTTTTCAATATTTATTGCTAAAGAAATACTGTAAACTAGCAACAACAACTTTAAAACTTTAAATAAAGTGCAGAAAACCATAGCTTAACAGGTAATCAAGCTAAATCACAAAGGTTAAAGTGCCATTAAACATTGTGGGTTAAACAGTTCAGTGGAATACAGTTCAGTTCAGCCGCCTACCTCTTCAGCTCAGCTGTGACTTGTGGACTGAGCTGAAGCACCGCCCCCTCAAGCAGAGGGCAGAAGAGGACTGGAGACTACGTGCATTTGATTGGGTGCGCGCACCGAATCAAATAACCTGTATGACCCAAGTATAAGCTGAGTTTGGGTTTTTCGGCACAAATTTTGTGCCGGAAAAAACTTGGCTTATACTCTAGTATATATGGTACTTATCTTTCAGGAAGGAAAGACAGTAAGATTGAATTTGCTTTTTTAAGCTGTTTGTACTTCCTTGGTTAATAAAATAAAATTGGGTTAATGAATGTCTGCCTTGGAATAAAACATTACCATGGGACTAAAAACAGCATCCACACTAAAGCACAAAATTAGTCTGTGGCCATATCACCCTGAACACTCCCAATCTCATCTGAAAGCTGATGATTCCTAAAAACAAAATCTTTCATATGGTAACCAATGGTATCTGTGGCTAAAAGAAGTCACAGCAAGACTGGTAACAAATGCCTTTTTCTCAGTCATTTAATTTGTAACAACTAGGGCAAATTCACTAAACATTTGGATCATGTGTACCAATAGATGTACATACTTTTTGAAAATCATATTTCAAAGTATGATTGTGCATCTTGATGTTACATCTTTCCACATGAACACGAGACACTGGTGTTCTTAACAGTCACAGAGTGTCCAAAATCGCCCTCCACAGGGACTCCACAGAATACAGAAACTCACATTTCCAACAGCATATTTCCCTCTAACACGGAGATTGCTCAAAAACTTTAAACTTCCACAATGTGAACGACGAAAGTGGTATCTGTTTTCTTTTATTTCTTCAGCTATGAGTATATTTAGGCATTTTTTCATATGTCTACCAAAAGAATGAGGAGGAAACATTTCCTTTGCTGTGAACTTTCTCTTCATGCCTACGCTGTTATTGAGTTTGTCTGTTTTCATCGATTCGTAAGACCTCTTTTAACATGAGATGAAAGTGGTATCTAAAGAAGGACACTTAAATAAAATTTAATGTCTTTTTAGAAAAGCAATATATGAGGGTTTGCTGACTTTCACCACCACACACGAGTGCCTTGACTTTTATCACTTTTAGCAGAGAAACTTGGGGAACGTTTGTCATGGCACTTAGAGCTTGACCTCATTTTTTTTTTCTGTTACACAGTATTCCATGGCTTGAATGTTTCATACTTTATTATACCAGTTCTCTACTGGGAGACATGCAGATTGCCTTTAATTATTTGGTATTATAAATAATGCTGCAAAAAAACATTCTTACACCTGTATCTTTCTGTACACATGTCAAAGGGGAGGAAATCTGTCATGGGCAAAAGATCTGCACATTTTCAGAATGAGACCCCGTCTCTTCTGGAAGAGGGGTGTTATGGTGGGCAGCTGTAATCCCAGCCACTTGGGAGGCTGAGGCAAGAGAATCACTTAAGCCCAAGTGTTTGAGGTTGCTGTGAGCTGTGATGCCACGGTTCTCTACCAAGGGCGACATAGTGAGATTCTGTCTCAAAATAATATTAATAATTTACATAGCTATGCCAAAAGCTTTGATCAGCAACTTCATGGTTGTAAAGTTTCAGATCATTTCTAATTTATCAAAATTATCCTCTCCAGGCTATTTTAACAATTAAATACTGAAAACACACACATTGCCCATTCAGGGTAGACATGAAGTTCATGTGCAATTTACTGTATTAAACTATTTTAAACTGCGCACTAACTT
The DNA here is from genome assembly GCA_963574355.1 of Loris lydekkerianus. NCBI lineage: Eukaryota > Metazoa > Chordata > Mammalia > Primates > Lorisidae > Loris > Loris lydekkerianus. The sequence continues at coordinate 35,715 of CAUYPK010068227.1, read as the reverse complement.
TATGTACACCCTGTATATTATTTGAATGCACACTGTTTTTGAAACATATCCTTTTCTGCAGAAAGTTTAACTAGAAAGGAAAATTGACAAATTCCTTCATGTGAAACACTAACCACATTCCATAGTGAAGATAAGGATGAGAGTATGGTCATGCGTCAAATAAAAGGATTAGGAAATAGGTCACTGAAAGGAAAGCAGGAGACTCTCACACACTAATTCCTTTGGGGTTTTAACTGTTGTTTTTCATGTCAGTAGATTCTTATGTCCTATAGGTTTCTCCAATATAGTAGATTGGTGCTAAAGCATAAATATTATTTAAGTCATTATCCGGTTCAACTAGCAAAGGATGCTGCTATGTGAAAAAAATGTGATCCTCTCTTATAATGATGGTGGGAATGTATAATATACAGCCATTAAGGGGGGGCAATTTGACCAATGCCTGTCAACACTTCCAGTACAATGTCTACAGATATACATCTATTGTATAATCTGCAATTAATAAAAGATTGTAAACAACAAAATGTTCACGTAATGGAATAATGTGCAACCTTCCATAAAAATATAGAATGCAGGAGCTCCCAGTTTACTGAAATGAAATGTGGGTAGACATGTATATAAAATTATCTTTAAGATGCAATGTTGAATAAAGAGAGAAAGATACAGGATATTGGCTGGGCACAGTGGCTCATGCCTGTAATCCCAGTACTCTGAAAGGCCAAGCTGGGAGGACACTTGAGCTCGGAAGTTTGAGACCAGCCTGAGCAAAGCAAAACCCTGTCTCTACTAAAAAGAGAAAAATTAGCCAGGCATTATAGAGGGCATCTATAATCCCCACTACTTGAGAAGGAGAGGCAAGAGGATCACTTGAATTCAGAAGTTTGAGGTTGTTGTTAGCTAGGCTGAGGTCATGGCACCCTGGCCTGGGCCAACAGAGTGAGACTGTCTCAAAAAAAAAGTATTTAAAAAAAAGCATTAACAACAACAAAAAAAGATACAGAATGTTATGTAGTATACACTACCATTTGTGCTCTTACAAGAAGAAAATATTATTATTCATTGATCCTGTATTTACAATCTAGTCATTAAAATCTGTAACTCTCATATCAATGCTCATGGCATTTTTGTCCAGAGGGACAAAAAATTGGATTCACATTGACATGCATGTTCTTAGCCACGGTGGAACAAGGTGACACACTACCTCTTGCTTGAGCTCTCATAGTGCAAACAAGTGTCCTGTCCAAAATGTTATTTAATGCTCTGTCTTGCCCATATTTGCTTTTTCTTGGCAATTTCAGCCTTAATGGCCCCCACACTTAGTGCTGTCTCATGTTCTTAAGAACCAGAGTCTGTGATGTGCCTTATGGAGGGTGTGTCAGACAAGCTTTGTTTAGGTCTCAGTTAGGGCTGTTGGCCTTGAGTTCGATGTTAATGAATCATTAGTGTTAAATAAGGTTTGTTTGTTTTTCTTTTTTTGAGACAGTCTCACTATGTTGGCCTGGGTAGAGTTCCATGGCATCACAGCTCACAGCAACCTCTAACGCTTGGGCTTAAGCCAGCAGTTCTCAATCTGAGGGTCATGACCCCTTTGGGGGTCAAATGACCCTTTCACAGTGGTCGCCTAAAACCATCAGAAAACACATACTTACAATGGTCTTAGAAACCAAGACATGGCTCAGCTAACCATCTCCAGGCGGTCCGACCACACGCAAATACGCCCACATAGGGGTACCGCCATGATGACTTCATTGGGCCAACCCCATCCCATACTCTGTGTACAAATACAGCAACGAAAATAATTTTATGGTTGGGGGTCACCACAACATGAGGAACTGTATTAAAGAGTCGTGGCAGTAGGAAGGTTGAGAACCACTGGTTAAGCAATTCTCTTGCCTCAGCCTCCCAAGTAGCTGGGACTACAGGTGTCCGCCACAACAACCCACTATTTTGAGGTTGTAATTGTCATTGTTGTTTGGCAGGCCCAGGCTGGATTCGAATCCACCAGCTCTGATGTATGTGGCTGGCACCCCAGCCACTGAGCTATAGGCACCAAGCCTAAATAAGGTATTTTAAACAAAAACACACATAAAACAAGATTTATGTATTGATGGATTATCAAAAAGGTTATGAGTGAAGACTCCAAGGACACTAGCCCTGTATTTTCTCAAGTGCAATAGTTCTGCATCTGTGAATTACGGGTTTGGGGGTGTCTTCATACTAGATAGAACAGATATTCTACCTGGAAGGAGAATCGATGGTATTTGTAATGGTCTTCACGCACACAAAAGATGTCTGGAGAACACAATGGATATGGGCCGGGGTGGACGGGAAGAAGAGAGTCCTGTACATGAAGCACCTTTTCAGTCTACACTCCTGTGCACATTCTAAATTTTAAAGCATACCTTTTTTTTTTTTCATTCTAAAAGCACAGAAAGTCAAAAGTTAAAAAATAAAGTAAAAGAATGTTTAGAGTACAATATGGAACAAATGACAGGGAAACGGGAGTGCCTATTTCAAGAGGCTGTACTGAGCCATTCTGCTCAATACAGGTATTTTGTATGAATTTTTTTTTTCCCCTGGAAAATTAAAGCTGCCATTTTCTTCTTGTCTCCCTCCTGCAAATATGAATAGAAGATCCTGAAAGGCTTCTATTTGGACTGAAGACAAACTGAGTCATATTTTGGTTAAGAAAACATCTACTGGCAGTTTCTCTAGCTCATTTAACACATTATCATTTCTGTCATCTTAGTTGCCACGTAGAAGCAGCTCCTTGGAGAGGGAAGGGGGTGGCGAGGGGGAGGGGAGGGGCGAGGGAGGGAAGGTGCAGGCCCCTTCATTAAAGACTTGACAGGCTTCTGCTTCTAGTGGGGGTGAATCTGCTACCTTAGGATGAAAGCTCCAGAACAATAAAAACTTAACCACTGGGAAAACCGCAGACACAACCTCGGAATAGCTTTATAGCACCACATTAATGATATATTTTAAGGTACCAAAACATAACACATGGTTCCACTGTTTCCTGAGCTTGTACTACCTGCCTGGCAACTTGATAGACATTATTTAATTAGATCTTCACAACTCTGAGAAGCAGTTCCTGGGATATTCATTCAAGACGAGAAACCTGAGTCTTCATGGGGGAATAATTTACTTAGGGTCACCCAGGTACTAAGTTGTGTAGCTGGGATTTGAACTAAATGTTCTGTGTCCCAGACTATGCAGGAGAAAACTGGTTTCCAAAGAATAAATAAGAATCAATCATTTAGATAAAAATAGTACAGAATCACACTAAGACTATATGAACTTCAACATATCAGATATGACTCAAACGTACAACCAGTATCTGGGCTGTTCAGAAACAAAACAGGAAGCGCAAGCACAAGCCGGTGCAAAGCCCTAGTTCATCTGATGAGGGCTTTATATCTGTTGTGTCCTGTCTGGAGCTCTGTCCTCCCAGGTTTTTCCAGGGCTGGCACAAGTCTTCTCACATGCTGTCATCTCAGATGTCATCACGTCATCTGTCATCTGTCACTGTCAGATGCCAATCCTTCAGAGATGCCTCTCTTGACTCCTGGCTAAAAGAGCTCCTTCTGGGCCCCAAGTAATCCTCCTACACATTGCTATTTTATTTTCATTATACCAGTTATCAGAATCTAACATTATTTTGCCTATGTACTTATTTACATGTTGAAAGTCTCTGTCCCAGTGGCATGTATGGTCTCTGAGAACAGGGGACTTAATGTCTAAAACAGTGTCTGGCAAACACTAGGTCCCTGATAAACACATATCAAATTGAGCAAACAATAGTTCACCATTGCAAAGATGTGGAAACAACCCAAGTGCTCACGAATGGATTAAAAAACTGCGTTATCTGTATTCATCCTCCCAAAAGATGGAAATTTTACATCCTTTGTAGCAACCTGGATGACTTTGGAGAAGATTCTCCTAAGTATTGTAAGACTGGAAAAGCAAGCATCACATGTACTCAATACCAACTTGAAACTAGGAGATTGGCAATCACGGAGCCATGTGAGAGATAATCTCAGTTAAATTCAAGAAAGGAGGCGGGGGGTTAGTAGTTTCCCACCCAATGCCTACAATGCATGGGTATACGGCACACTCCCTGGGTGCAGGACCCAACTACAACTCTGAATTTTACCTGCCATGTGTAAATTATATAACCCAATGGTTTGCAGCCTCATATTAACCTGAAATTAAAAGAGAATTTTAAAAAATTGAGCATATAAAATATTCTGCAAAGTTACAGAACTGATTGCAGGCTTGGATGAAGGCCTAGTCTTGTCACCCATGCGTATAAAGTGCTACAAGGGTAATTATACAAGTCACAATTGACTTTATTATGAGAAAACCCACCAGTGCCAAACCAGAAGCATAAATTGAAGAGTTAGAGGTTTCAAAGGCAAAGATCAAAACCATGTTTGATCAAAACTGTTTAAGATCAAAAACGATCAAAATCTTAAAAGGTTTTAGGAAGGTGGTAACATTGAGTTGGGCTTTCTAAATTTCAAAAGTAGGGAAAGGAGATAAATATTCCAGTGGTTCAATTTGCCAGCGCCCTAAGCTATATATAGGGAAAAGAGAGAACAAACCGTAAGATGAGGACGGTGACTTGAATTCATTCCCCAAGGAATCATCCAGATCAGCTGGGAAACTTGAGTCAATGTGATTGGTAATTTGGGAGCAATCAAAAAATTTTAGGCAGGAATGTTTCTGAATGCTTAAAAATACTGTTGACTAGGAACTCTGTATACTGAAAGCAAACAATACTATTTTCTTTTTTTTTGAGACAGAGTCTCACTCTGTCACCCTAGCTAGAGTGCCATAGAGATAGCATAGCTCACAGCAAGCTCAAACTCTTGGGCTCATGTGATTCTCTTGCCTCAGCCTCCGAGTGGCTGGGACTACAGGTACTTGTAGACTATTTTTAGTAGTGATGGGGGTCTGGCTCTTGCTCAGGCTGGTCTTGAACTCCTGAGCTCAAGCAATCCACCTGCCTCGGCCTCCCAGAGTGCTAGGATTACAGAGTGAGCCACCATGCTGGGCCAAGCACTATGACTAATACAATGGCTGCTGATAGTCACACCAGTAGGCCACCACTTCTGAAGGGCTAGGGCTCAAAATGCACTAGACATTCTGTCAGCCACTGATACATCTTAACTAGTTTAATCCTTTCCACAAAGCATAACGTGATTATCCCAATTTCACACTTAGAAATGGAAGCCCACAGAAGTTAATAAACGGGCTCATGTTCACAGAGCCATTAAGTGGCTGGCAAAGGTGGAACCGGAACTCTGACTGAATCCGCAGGTCCCAGACTTCACTACACTGCTTCCCTGGTGACAAGTTCAGGTCAAGGGAAGATGAAGAAGCCACTGCTATCTTAGAAAAGGAAAAGGGTGGGCGGAGCCTGTGGCTCAAAGGGATAGGCACCGGTCCCATATGCCGAAGGTGGCGGGTTCAAACCCAGCCCTGGCCAAAAACTGCAAAAAATAAAAAAAGGGAAAGGGCAATTAGCATTTACGGCACAAGTGTTATGAACTAGACATTAAGTAAACACTTTCACATAACTCAGCCTTCACAAGTCTACCATAAGATACGAAAAAGATCTGTCAGAAGTAAGCAGGATAGAAGGCAGGCAGAAGGTAGGCTGCTCGTTCCCTTGAATGCACGGCAGTACATTTCTGTATATTTCATCTTGATAATGCCTGCGCAAATTGAGGCAAACATATAAGCTTGCAGAGCACCTTTATCTGCAAAGAAAGACAACTGGCTTCTGACTAGTTGGACAAGTAAGACACATCATTTGTTTGATGTCTGCAAACAACGATAAGCTTGGAATGGCCATGTTCTCATTCTCCTCTCCTGCAAAGGTAGATGGGGAGAGTCAGGGTAAAACAGTACCAGGAAATCTGCTCTGGTAGAACCATATGATATTGTCATTTCATAGGCCAAAATACTTAAGAACTGGCAATTCTGTACAGTCTCTGGGTTTATACCTTCCTCTCTTATGTTCCTAACTGTGGCTCCTTCCTGTCTAGTGAAGCACTCCAACTCCTCAGTCTGGTTCCAAGCTGCCCTCACACTCAACTTCATTCCCCAACCCTTAGGTCAGGCTGATTCTCCTTTCAAATGCTAATGATTATCAAAGACTGCATTTTAACAGCACTACAAGAAACAGAGTGGGTAGGACTGAGCTCAGGTTGCCCAGCTCACAGAGATGTGGCTGAACTTTAGCTCTGTTCTCACCTGGCGCTGTGGCAGGCAGGGAGGAGCAGGGAGTCCCCAGAGTTCTACCTCAGATCAACCATCTCTTACACATTCCACATGGGGCAAAGATGAGACCTCTTTGAAACTCAGTCTCCTCAACAATAAAATAATAATTATAATGCGTTCCCATCAGGATTACCAGGAGGATTTATAAAATAAGGTAAATGAAGATTTCCAGGTAACACCTGCTTTGAAAAACCAATCATTTCCCCATGTACTGTAGAGAATCCAACACTAATTCCCCAAGGACAATCCAACATCTTCTGCCTATCCTCTGGCACACCAGAAAAGGAGGGGTGGTCTTTTCCAAGCAAGATGACCCATTAGGCTTCTCCACATTCACAGTAAATTATGAACCCATGATCTTGCTATCAATACACCAGGCCACCTCCTAGGTCAGTGACAGAGCACTTTGGGGACAGTTTATCAATGAAGGCCTAGCTCAAAGTTTATCTTGAGCACAGATAAAATGGGCATCATCTAATCCCTTGGGTACTGTAAATCCAGCCTGCTATCAAGTGAGATCATAGCCCTGTTAATTTAGCCCCTATACTGCAACGTTCTTTGACTGCATAATCCCTCCCAAGAAAATGTTGTTGCCTTAGGTCTAGGACTTTGGTTTGTCCTCAGTGCCAGAAAAACCATCTGGCTCTTTTGACCAATAATTATTTATCACCTTTCTGTTCTGATAACAAAACTCTCATGCTTCCAGAAATCCACTGAACAACACTGCCTTGTAACCTCAGGTTAACCCTCACTGTTAGCACATAGGAGGACATGGCACTATTCTATTGCTACCAACCACCATTAAAGGAAACTCCTCATGTTCTTCACCTATCAGTCCAACTATCAGGTCTCAAAGTCCCTGCCTGTCAATGGAGTGTTTCTAGATGTCTCATCCATAGTGATCTTCCCTTCTGAAGGACTATAATTCCCACAGTCCAGCACTTGCACGTCTGCTCTGCTTTGTGGCATCCTACAGGTATTTTGCATGAACGTTTGCTTTACTGAATGGGTCATGATTCAAATAGGGTGAAACAGTCTATCAGATAGACTATTAGAGGGTCTATCTGCCAATGGTAGGACACTGCCTATTTCTTTATCTTCTCACCTCTCTTTTGGATAATGGCAGGCATACCCTGATCATTAAGAATTCCTTTAATTAGGGCACGTGCACAGTTGGGGCCACAGGTGTCCCTAAATGAATTACCCTCATTAATATCGTAAAAATCACACCCACCAGCACTATGAATTTACAAAAGCCATTGCTATTCCCAGGTGTTACCTTATGAGGTCAAGGGTTTAGCCCTTTGATGTGGGGGCGTGGGGGTTGGGAAGAGGAGGGTTCTCAGTTCTAGGAACTCTCCACCCTTTTCCCAGGAAACCATGAATATTCTGACCCTAGTTAAGTATATCATTCAAATTTACAGTAAGTCTAAGTGTTTTTCAAGTTCATGTGAATTTAGTAAATTTTGAAAAAAAGCCAAGTTGTTAAAAAAAAGTATTAGTGGTAAAGTAAAAATAAAAATGGCTTCAAATTGTCAGCATGCATTGTTGCCTGGGTTTACTATTCATTTTTCTGTTTTTAAGATGTCAGGGTTTTATACAAAGATTGTAAAACTAAAGCAGTTAAAAACTAAGTAAGTGATTTGTACTTAAGTAAATTTGATAAGCAAGATTAATTAAATACTGTTTAATAAAAACAGCTAAATCCTTTGCATTATTTACAAAAATACGTAAGTGTTTAAGAGTCTTAATAAGGTGAGTATCTAATACTCACAGGGTATTAAATGGTTAACAGAATAATAACTTAAGGAGACAACAACCAAAGCAAATAGACAACCTTCAGAATGGAAAAAATATTTGCATATTATGAATCAGACTAAAGCTTGATAACTGGACTCTACAGAGATCTCAAATTAATCAACAACAGAAGAGTCAACAATCCCACACATCACTAGGCAAAAGACATGAATGGAACCGTCTCTAAAGACAGAGGAATGGCTAACAAACATACGAAAAAATGCTCATTGTTGCTAATCATGAGAAAAAAAGAAATCAAAACCACCCTGAGATACCACCTAACCCCAGTGAGAATGGCCCACATCACAAAGTCTCAGAGCTGCAGAGAAGGGAACACTTTTATACTGTTGGTGGGACTGCAAACTAATACAACCTTTTTGGAAGGAAGTATAGAGAGTTCTTAAGGAACTCAAATTGGACCTCCCTTTTGATCCTGCAATTCCCTTACCAGGCATCTACCCAGAGGAGAAAAAAAATCCTTTTACCATAAGGACATTTGCACTAGACCGTTTATCACAGCTCAATTTACGATCCCCAAGATGTGCAGCCCACCAACCGGGGAATAGATTAACAGGCTGTAGTATACGTGTATACATGGAATACTATTCAGACATTTAAAAAGATGGAGACTTTACATCTTTTTTATTAACCTGGATGGAGGTGGAACATATTCTTCTTAGTAAAGCATCACAAGAATCGAGAAAAATCCAATGTACTCAATTCTACTATGAAGGCAGCAGATGAGGTAATACAAGGGGTGTGGGGTAGGGAAAGGAGGCAGTGGGGAGAGGGGAATAGGGAGGGGATGGGGTCAAGGTATATGGTGTGCCACATGGGGGCAGGACACAATTATAAGAGGGATTTTACCTAACAAATTCAATCAGTGTCATCTTATTCTTAGTACCCTCAATGAATCCCAAACAATAAAAAAAAGGAAAATAGCTTAGAATAATAACTAAGATCTAAGTAAACTACTAAAATAAATAGGAAGTAAATATAGGCTGGGCACAGTGGCTCACGCCTGTACTCCTAGAACCTTGGGGGCCAAAGTGGAAGGATCACTCGAGGCCAGGAGTTTGAGTACAGCCTGGGCAACAGCAAGACCTCATCTCTACAAAAAGTAAAAAAATTAGCTGAGTGTGGTGGTGCACCTATAGTCCCACTACTTGGGAGGCTGAGGCAAGAGGATTACTTGAGCCTAGGAATTTGAGGCTGCAGTCAGTTGGAATGACACCATTATATCCTAGCTGGGCAACTACACTGCAATGTGCCTTATGGAGAAATAAGCTTCATTAAGGCAAGAGAAGTGCTGTGGATTGAGAATTCAAAGTTAATGCAACAACAATATATATCAAGGTCAGGCACAGTGGATCACGCCTATAATCCTAGCACTCTAGAGGTAGGTAGATTGTGTGAATTTAGAAGTTCGAGACCAGCCTGAGCAAAAGCAAGACCCTGTCTTTACTAAAAATAGAAAAATTAGCTTGGGATAGGGGCTCCCGCCAATAGTCCCAGGTACTCAGGAGGCTGAGGCAAGAGGATTGCTCAAACCCAAGAGTGTGAAGTTGCTGTGAGCTATATGAAACCATAGCATTCTACCCAGGGTGAAAGAATGAGACTCTGTCTCAAAAAACAAACAAACAAACAAAACCAACATATGTCAAATACAGTGTGTGATATTATGATATACACCTCTGTAGTCGACCACCTCCTTAAGTTGACCTAATTTTCATAGACCGGACATGCACCACATGTATGTATCAGTACAATAGGCCTAGTTCCTCATGTTGACCACCTCCATATGTTAACCAGTTTGTTACAGTTCCTTGAGTGGTCAATTTACTGCATAGATTAGTTTTCATCCATCCCTGGTTCCTGGTTCATAACACCCATAGCCCACGTTACTTTTGTTATAACATTGGGGCATTTCACACTTCAGAAGCAGGCTTCTGTGTCCTTCTCCTCACCTCCTACCATTTCAAGGCAGGATTCTAAGCCCCTAGTGACCCCCAAAGCCTTTGTGATTGTAGGTGATAAGACCCTTAATTCACAAGAGGCCATGTCCCGTACTCTGGAAGAAGGAAGGCTGCTCAGAGAGACTAAGAAGAATGTGGACAGACAGGCCTTGCTGGCTCTCCCCACTCAGCCTATATTAGAGGATACTGTTTTTATCCAATCACATTCTACACAGTTGAAATCATGCCTGTGACTGGAAAGTTTCCGGGTGACTGAGCCATGGCAGCTCCTGGAGGGTGGTACCTTTTTAACCTATATTCTTTGTAGCATCCTATATAATATGCCAGTAACCTAAAAATGTGTTTCCCTGAAGTTCTGTAAGCCACTCAGGCAAAATTAATCAAACTCAAAACAGAGGTCATGGGAACCCCAACTTGAAGCCTGTCAGTCAGAGGTTCCAGGCCTAGATTTCTGACCAGGGTCTATATAAGGGGAAGTCTTAGAGACTGAGCACTCAATTTGTGGGATTTGAGGCTACTCCAGGTAGCTGATCAGAACTGAACTGGAGGACACTCCCTTGGTATCTATTGTAGAACTGATTTGCTTGCTTGCGAGGTTATGTGGGAAACCATTCCCTACCACACTGGGTCACAGAATTCTTCTTTTGTGTGCACTGGTGGTAAAGAGCAGAGGAAAAACAGTTTGGGTTTTCCATTTACACACAAAAGGTTCTTTTAACAGAAGCACACATTAACCAAGTGATGTATTGATCAGTTGTCAAAAACACCGTGACCAGAGACTTGCAGGAACTTACCCTTTATTTCCTCTGGGAGCAAGGGCTTTCAGTGTTCCTAGCAACTTACAGAACATAACTGCGTGAGTAATGAGACGTGGCTATGCCTCCAACAACGCGTGTGGACTGAGGTGGACGACACTAACCCATCCCAGGGATACGGAATAGACCCTGAGAAGGAAAAGCCCTCTCGGATCTAATCCATACTGATTACTTAGTTAAGTGAATTCCTTTCTTCCTGAGAAATATCTTCTGGAGATCAGATTTTGATCAGTTTAAAATAAATGCTTGCAAAAAATAAATACCTGCATTAGTCTGAAGTATTTAAAATTCTTACTAATTCTTTTTTTCTGTAGACTCAGCAAAGAGCTTTTTGAGTCTTGTTACAATGAAACAATGGGCACATATCCCCTGGAATACAGGTGCTTCTCATTGGAGCCTTAATGTGGGAGAAATGTGAAAACCAACAACACTCCCTAGAATGCTTTTCTTCAAGTCCTAACTACAACAGGAAAAGTATAATTTAAAGCCACACCGACTTCTCACATACACATGTGTGACATCTCACATGCTTATGCTCTGGTGACATCTTCCAATCTGTCCTGTACCGAGTGAACCCTCAGGTTTATATCAGAAAGACAAAAAGCACATCACATTTTGTATGCTACTTTCTCCATGGAGAATTTTATCTGCTTATCTGTGTATTCAAATAGTACCTCTGACCTGCTTCTCCACCCAGACAGAACAAATTGCTGAGTGTGATTTAGCCAAGCGTGAGAATGAACAGAGAAATGTGAACTCAGGCTGTCACAGCACAGGAGTAGACAGACAGTAACAGGAAGCAGGCTGGATGTCATCCCAGACCAATGTGCTCTCTGAGCCCTAGTCCCAGGATGGCAGTAACTGTTCCCAATAGTTTGTGACATCTATAAACAGCTATTTCCTTATCTGAAGGAATGTAGGTCTCGTTCATCTAAAACGTTATCAGACCTGACGAGAATGGTTACTTTACTTGATTTCCAGATCTGTAGAAGGCCGTCTTAGTACCATTTACTCTGTTATTAAATAGTCCATATCACTCAGCCTATAGCTGCACTCTGCCAAAATGTCAACTCTAAAAAGTCCTTCATCAACTGCCTGGTCCTTCTGTTAGATGCTACAAAAAAAATAAAGTAAAATAGGATGACCTTCAACATAAATTTTTTTTTTAGTTTAAAATATCAGGATGTAGAGTATTCTGCTACTTTAAATATATATGTATTTTCATAATAATGAATGCTTTTACTTTTGAAAATGATTTTTTTCTTTTTCTCCCAAATACCCTCCCCCTAAAAATAGTTTTTAAAAAGGATTAGATGGCATCTGTTTTTATCTGTGGCCCTACTGTACCACATTTTTCTTACCAAATTTTATAGTGACCTTAGGTTACCTGATTCTTTATGCTTGCTACCATAATGAATTTGTTCTTCCTGTTTGAGACCTATCAGTCACAGATACAAAATTCACAGGGAGGCTATATTTAAAGCATAGAAAACTGTCACTACATACCATAATTTTACCTACATTTTTCACCTTGCTCCAAAGTTGGAATATCTAGATTTAGATGCATCTAAATTCACCCCAAAGAATTTAATGCTGTATATGAACCACCTAAATATTCTTACTGAGTGCAATTAACTCCTAGGATGCTTGTTATATATTAACTAATCATTCCTTTCTCTTCAAGTAATTTTATGGACTACATAATCTAAGGATGTATAAGTCCCATGTATAATAAATTTCTGCTTACATCATAAATAAGATTTATAATTTAAAAAACTAAAAAGAATGAAGAAAAAAACTAAAGAAGGAAAGAAAACAAAAAAGGCAAAGCAAATCAACGTTGGGTTCATACACAAACAGTATATATGAAAGCACTAAGTTCTCACCTACAAAAATGGGGATGAGAATTCCTATTTCACGAGGTTGCAGTGGGGACACCACGAGAGACTGTGAATGTACTGGGTAAAATTTTAAATACTGACACATCCTTTAGTTTTGTTTGAGACAGAGTCTCACTCTGTCGCCCTGGGTAGAGTACCGTGGCGTCATCACAGCTTACAGCAACCTCAAACTAGTGGGCTTAAGCTATCCTCTTGCCTCAGGCTCCAGAGTAGCTGGGACTACAGGTGTCCACCATGACACCCTTGACTAGTGTTTTCTATCTTTAGTAGAGATGGGGTCTTGCTCTTGCTCAGGCTGGTCTCTGTCTTCTAAGCTCAAATAATCCACCCGCCTCAGCCTCCTAGAGTTGCGAGGATTACATGCATGAGTCACAGCACTCAGCCAATACTGACACACTTAACATCAATGATAATAACATAACTAAAACATAAATGGCATTAAAAAATGTTTCATAGGCCGGGCGTAGTGGCTCACACCAGTAATCCTAGATCTCTGGGAGGCCTGAGGTGGGTGGATTGCCTGAGCTCACAGGTTCAAGACCAGCCTAACCCAGAGCGAGACCTCATCTCTAAAAATAGCCAGGCATTGTGGTAAGCACATATAGTCCCAGCTACTTGGGAGGCTGAGGCAAGAGAATCACTTGAGCCCAAGAGTCTGAGGTTGCTGTAAGCTATGATGCCACGGCATTCTACTGAGGGTGACAAAGTGAGACTCCATCTCAAAAAAAAAAGAAAGAAAGAAAGAAATGTTTTATATATATTAACGCATCTAATCATTGCAAGAATTCTATCAGGTCAATATTGTTATTCTAATTTTATAGATGAGGAAACTGGGTTACAGAGCTGGACAAGGATTAGAGTTTAGGCAGTCTAGCCCAGCAGTCACATTACAACTATTGTTCCTCTGTACCTCGTAACTATCACACGACTATAACCTATTATCCAACAGAGATAATAACAGCAAATAGTCTTAATACCTTATTTCTACCTTGTTTAGGCATTATTCTTTCTTTCTTTTCTTTGTTTAGAGACAGTGTCTCACTTAGTTGCCCTCCGTAGAGTGCCATGGCATCACAGCTCACAGCAACCTCCAGCTCTTAAGCAATTCTCTTGCCTCAGCCTCCCGAGTAGCTGGGACTATAGGCGTCCGCCACAACACATAGCTACTTTTTTTGCTGCAGTTTGGCCGGGCCGGATTTGAACCCGTCACCCTCAGTATATGGGGCCGGCAACCAACTCACTGAGCCACAGGTGCTGCCTGCATTATTCTTGTATTTCCCTTAGTAAACTGGTACTCAGAGCTCCATCTTTAGAGATTAAAGTAATTTATACAATAATTTACTTTTGACATTGACAGGAATAAATAAATGCTTCTACCTTCTTATAAAACCTTTCTATTTGTGAGGAATCATATGAAAAGTATCATATAATCTTTATAATCTTTTCTTTCCTCTTGGGGTATATACTCTTCTGCTTGCATGGTGAAAGATGACCTTACAGGCAACCCATTTCCCCCGTCTTTGCTAATACACTTTCCCTGATATTGTGTGGAAGGCAATGTGCCTGGCTTGAAGAGGCAAAGCAAAACTGGTAATCAGGCAAAGCAAAACTGGTAAATAGGAAACAGTTTAACGGTGGACAAAGCAATGTAACCCAGTCCTGACCAATGAGATGATCTTATGGATAAAAGCAAACCCAGCTGGTTGCAAGGGCTCACAAGTATAATCCCACAGACTCAGGAGGCTAAGGCAGGAGGATTGCTTGAGCACGCTTAAGATTGTACTACTATACTGTACTTTGTGGGGGGGGGGGGTTGCTTTTTTATTATTTGTCTTTTTTCTTATTTCTTTACTTATTATTTATTTAATTTTTGCGACAGAGTCTCACTATATTGCCCTGGCTAGAGTTCCATGGCTTCACAGCTCAAAGCAACTTCAAACTCTTGGGCTTAAGCAATTCTCTTTCCTCAGCCTCCCAAGTAGCTGGGTCTATAGGCACCCACCACAACTCCTGGCTATTTTTTGGTTCTAGTTCTTATTGTTGTTTGGCAGGCCAGGCTGGATTCAAACCCACTAGGCTCCGGTGTATGTGGCTGACACCCCAGCCACTGAGCTACAAGCACCAAGCCATATTTATTTATTTATGTATTTACTTATTTATTTATTTGGTATACTATACTTTGGCCTACCAACTGAATGGTACCCTGCCTTTTTTTTCTGAGACAGAATCTCATGCTGTTACCCTGGGTAGAGTGTCATGGCATCATCATGGTTTACAGCAACCTCAAACTCGTGGGCCCAAGTGATCCTCTCGCCTCAGTTTTTCTATTTTTAGTTACAGATGGGATCTCACTCTTCCTTGGGCTGGTCTCTAACTCTTGAGTTCAAGCAATCCACCCACCTCAGCTCCCCAGAGTGCTGGGATTACAGGCCGGAGCCAAGGCACCCCTAAGTACCCATCTCTTAAAAAAAAAAAAAAAAAAAAAAAAAAGAGCAAATCCTTCTGTAAACTTACTTACAAACACCAACTTTGCTTGGCGTCTCCCCCTTGATAAAAGAACTTTAAAAAGTCTCCTTTGCCATCTTCCTTCCTTTCTCCTTAGGAAGCTAGTGTGAGAAGCTTAATGATACAGCAGACACCTTGTGACTATTAAGAAAAAACTGTGGCCAGACATGGTGGCTCATGCCTATAATCCTAGCACTCTGGGAGGCTGAGGTGGGAGGATCCCTTGAGCTTAGGAGTTGGAGACCAGCCTGAGGAAGAACAAAACTGTCTCTACTAAAAATAGAAAAAGTTAGCCAGGTGTTGTGGTGGGTGTCTGTAGTCCCAACTACTTGAAAGACTGAGGCAGGAAGATTGCTTAAGCTACGGAGTTTGAGGTTGCTAGAAGCTAGGCCGATGCCATGGCACTCTAGCCCAAGCAACAGAGACTCTGGGGAAAAAAAAAAAAGAGAGAGAGAGAAGGAAAAAAGAAAGAAAGAAAAGAAGGAAAGAAAGGGAGGGAACGGAAAGAAGGGAGGAAGGAAGGAGGGAAGGAAGGTACTCTGTTGACACTATGGACGGTAAAACAGAAACTTGGGTAGAACCTAGATCACTGACAACATTATTAAACCATTGAACAATCACAAAAGCTTACAACTCGACTTATGTGAAAGTGTCTCTGGCTCAGTGCCCATAGCACAGTGGTTACAGTGCCAGCCACATACACCGAGGGTGGTGGGTTCAAACCCAGCCTGGGCCTGCCAAACAACAATGACAACTGCAACAAAAATTGCCAGGCGTTGTGGTGGGCACCTGTAGTCCCAACTACTTGAGAGGCTGAAGCAAGAGAATCGCTTAAGCCCAAGAGTTTGAGGTTGCTGAGAGCTATGGCACCACAGCACTCTACCCAGGGTGACACAGTGAGACTCTGTCTCAAAAAATAAATAAATAAATAAAAATAAAAAGTGTCTCCAGCATTCCTTGATTGGCATGTATATTGTGCACAACAAACTGATGAGTATCGCTCAAAGATGACATAATCTATGAAGAAAATAATCTGAAATTTATTACACTTTGTATTCCACTGGTCAAACTTAAAACCATATTATTACTATCATTCACTATATTTTCTTTTCTTCTCTTTTTTTAGACAGTCTTAATCTGTCGCCCTGGGTAGAGTTCAGTGGTGTCGTAGCTCACAGCAACCTCCAACTTGGGCTCAAGCACTCCTCTTGCCTCAGTTTTTCTATTTTTTAGTAGAGATGGGGTCTTACTTTTACTCAGGCTGGTCTCAAACTCATGAGCTCAAGCACTCCACCTGCCTCAGCCTCCCAGAGTGCTAGGATTACAGGCACATTCACTATATTTTCTGTTCTACTAAGCTACTAGTTTTCTTCCCTTTTTCTTCTAAGAAAGATGGATTAAAAAGAGTGAGATGCATCTCTTCAAGCTGTAAACATGTTAGCTAGAACATTACATTAAAGAAACATAATTCTCTCCTTCACAGTTTGGTGCAGGAGGTACTTAACATGGGAAAATGCTCATTCTATGATAAGAGAAAAGGCTAGGCTACAGGGCAGGGGTGGTGGCTCATACCTACAATCCTAGCACTCTGGGAGGCTGAGGTGAAAGATCACTTGAGGTCAAGAATTTGAGACCAGCCTAAGCAAAGCCACACCTATCTCAGCTAAAACTAGAAAAATTAGTCACAGCTACTTGGGAGGCTGAGGCAGGAGGATTGCTTAAGTCCAGGAGTTTGAGGTTGCTGTGAGCTAGGCTGATGCCATGGCACTCTAGCCTGGGGCAACAGAGACTCTGTCTCAAAACAGCAACAACAAAAAAGAGCTTATATATTCTTCCCACAGAGTAAAATTTAACCTTGAAGGGGGCCTCTAGCCATCTCCGATTCTTGTTATTTTCTACACTCCCTTGTGAGAAGGTAGCACTAGTGTGGTTTCACCAGCTTCTGAGTCCCTATCCCTTGTCCCTCCAGGCTTACTGGGAAAAAGGGACCCCCTGGAAACCAAATGCTTTGCTGTGAAGAAATAGCCCCCACAAAAAGTTGACAAACTCAGATCTCTGTGGCTGAGCTTTCCAGTCTTCATAGATAGTACGATTCTTAAAAACATGGCACAGTCTTTTCTGCTAGTTTGTCCCACATAGTTTTCCCCTGTGGGTGTGTTGTTTCATCCATGTAATGAAAATTAAAAAAAAAAACAAAAAACTCAGGTTTGCCTGAATTATCCATATGAAATAACACCCACAATGTAAGCCCAGACAGCAGTTACAATATGTTGGTATTTGCTCACTGTACCAGTAGAACTAAAAGTTAGAATTAACATTTGCTGGTTTTAAAAAGAACAAGTCCATTCATTAATAAAGGTTGATGTTTTTATCTATTTCCGATTAATAAGGGTACGTACAATTGGGGTACATTGTTTGCACGTTGTTGGGGAACATCCGAGTTTAAGGATGATTTTTTTTAATTACCAAATAGTCACAGTATACAGCATTAAAATTAAAGTTTATTTTCAAAATAAATTTAAGAATGGGTTGGATAGCTCATGCCTATAATCCTAGCACTCTGGGAGGCTGAGGTGGGAGGATCGCTTGAGCTCAGAGATCAGCCAGAGCAAGAGCAGGACCCCGTCTCTACTAGCAATAGCAAAATTTGTGCCTGTAGTCCCAGCTGCTCAGGAGACTGAGGCAGGAGGATCGCTGGAGCCCAAGAGCTTAAGGTTACTATGGGCTACAATGATGCCACAGCACTCAACCCAGGGTGACAGAATGAGACTCTATCTTAAAAATCATAATAATAAAATCAATTTAAATATTTATTAATGTGAACATTCTTGCTTTATTGGTTTAAGGGGAAACATACAAGCACATTTATAGCCTTTGTTCACCTCTTTAATGGAAGAGACTGCACCTACGTATTCATAGACATGGCTCTGGTGACAACATTTTAAATTTAGTAAATTGTAATTTTCCATGTAGACAGATATAAATATGTTGCTATAGAACATAAAACGATGCATAAATGTCTTATGCTTTATTTGGGGATAGTTAATTTTTTAAATGTTTTAATAATATATTTTTGTACTGCAAAAAAGCTTTCTTAAAAAAAATTACCTGAGCAAAATGTACCTTTTCTTTCAATGTTATGGAAGAAAATCATATATGCTTAGTAGATTCATTGATTACATTTACTTGAAGGATGTAATCTGCTCTAGGATATTTCTAATTATTATTATTGTTGTTATTATTTTTGAGAGAGAGAGATGGGGTCTGGTTCTGTTACCCAGGCTGGAATGCAGTGGTGTGATCATGGTTCACTCTAACCTAAAACTCCTGGGCTCAAGAGATGCTACCCACTCAGCCTCCTCAAACTTCCTAAGTAGCTAGGACTCCAGGCACATTCCTGGATAAATTTTTTTGTAGAGCTGAGGTTTTGATATCTTACCCAGGCTGTAGTCTCCAACTCCTGGCCTCAAGCCATCCTCCCACCTCGGCCTCCCAAAGTGCCATGATTACAGGCATAAGTCACCACAACAGCCCTCCTCTAAGATGTTTCTTATCTATACTTTGCCTTCCAGCATCCGGGAATAACGCTTATTTAAGTTGTCCATAATTTAAGAATGGAATTTTGTCAAATTTAGAGAAAGGATAAAGGATTCACTGAGTCATTTACACAGATTTATTAAACAATGCATACCATATGTATATTTTTTTAGAGGTGGGGTGTCCCTATGTTGCTCAGGATGGATTCAAGCAGTCCTCTCACCTCAAACTCCCAAGTAGCTGGGATAACATGAAACATTCTCCTCTGACCTCTAATGACAGAATCAATGGAGAATAAAAGATGGGTATGAAAGGGCAGGTCTCATCTTACAAGGGTATATGTGAAAAACTTAGTAAATGTAGAATGTAAATGTCTTAACACAATAAGAAAAGGCCAGGAAGGCTATTTTAACCAGTGTGATGAAAATATGTCAAATGGTATATAAAACCAGTGTATAGTGCCCCATGATTGCATTAATGTACACAGCTATGATTTAATTTAAAGAAAGAAAAAGAAAGAAAGAAAGAAAAAAAGAAAGGGCAGGTCTTCTTGTCTAGGCTAACTTCCTAGCTTCTGATTAACTTGGTCAACTACAGGGTAAATAAAATGTAAAACAAAACTAAATAAAAATGCTACTTTCTGTGTACTCAAAGGCAACTATCTCTTTCCTCTCCATGAAAAATTCCTGTAAGAAGCAAAGCGTCCCAAGCAAGGCCCAAGACCAGTAAGATCTGCTCTACCAAGGAGTCCTGTAAAAAGCTGGTCACTCGGCTCCCACCCAGATCCCGGGGCCTTCCTACCAGGTAAGACACACCAGGTTTCTCTTGGTCCTCAGAGCCTGGCCTCTGAGCTAGACAGACTGGCTCTTTATAACCTTGATTTCAGAGAGTAAAAAACTCAGTGAGTAGAGTGCTGGCCCCATATATTGAGGGTGGCGGGTTTGAACCTGGCCCTGGCCAAAACGGCAACAAAAAATAAATAAATAAACTCAGAGAGTAAAAAAATCCTTCTAGCTCCTCCAAACCAGAGACAATCTCACAGGCATTTGGCAATCCTAGACACATTTATTAACAATGTATTCCAGGTTTGCAGGCAGCATCTGTTTCCAGGTGCCAGGAGGTCCCTGAGCCTATTATTCTATTCATTTTTTTCACTCTAGGGACAGGTTTATGTTCAATCTTTTATCTCTGTTAGATTACATGACTATTGCCTCTAGGGAACTATTGCCCTGTTAGATACACTCCCGAGTCCATAGGTAAAACTTGTAATGCCAAAGTTAATGTCTTATATCACCTTCCTTTAAAAAAGTATGACCTTTTCCTACAAAAAACTAATCAAACTTCATAAATTATTACTGGAAAAGCAGAAAGAAGTTTCCTGTGTCATCAACACTATGGCTCATTTCTACCTTAATCTCAGAAAGCAGATTTATTTGGAGTAAAAGAATGTGCAGCTAGAAGCCCTCCCCAAACGCCTTTGCATTTAACCAGATTGGGTAATGTTTGCTTTTACATTCAGTCTGTTACCTGACCCCAGGTATTACACATACACCTTTATAAAACGAGACTCATCTTTTAACTGTAACTGCATTGTAGTTAAAGCAAAAAATGGAAAAAAAGGACCACATATGTAATCATACCACCCACACATCTGCACAATGTAAATATAAACAGACGAGAGTAAAGTGGAACAGCAGAAGGGAAAAAATAATAACCATTTTAACCACCTCACACAACTATATTTTGCCATTTTGGTATAATTTCCCCCCAACAATTTACAAAAATGCATTATGAATTAGTCATGTTAAATATTTTTTCCTGTTAAAAATAAGAGGGCACAGTGGCTCACACCTATAATCAATCCTAGGACTCTGGGAGGCCAAGGTGGGTGGATTGCTTGAGCTCAGGGGCTGAGACAAGTCTGAGCTAGAGAGAGACCGTGTTGTGGCGGGCACCTGTAGTCCCAGCTACTGAGGAGGCTGAGGCAAGAGGATCGCTGGAGCCCAAGAATTTGAGGTTGCTGTGAGCTGTAATTCCACAGCACCGTACCAGGGGCAACAAAGTGAGATTGTCTAAAAATAAATAAATAATAAGATTTAAGAGTCTGGGCTTGGTGAATCACACCTGTAGTCCTAGCACGCTGGGAGGGAGGTAGGAAGATCACTTGAGCTCAGAAGTCTGGGACCAGCCTGAGCAAATCGAGACCCACCATCCTAGAAAAACCAGCT
The DNA here is from genome assembly GCA_963574355.1 of Loris lydekkerianus. Taxonomy (NCBI): domain Eukaryota; kingdom Metazoa; phylum Chordata; class Mammalia; order Primates; family Lorisidae; genus Loris; species Loris lydekkerianus. The sequence goes on along the minus strand of CAUYPK010068227.1, from coordinate 14,668 downwards.
GGGTATTGTGGTGGGAGCCTGTAGTTCAGCTACTCGGGAGGCTGAGGCAATCGAACCTCTTGAGCCTAGGAGTTTGAGGCTACTGTAAGCTGGGCTGACTCCATGGTGCTCTCTAGCCTGGATGACAGAGTGAGATTCTGTATCAAAAAAAAAAAAATTAAAGAGACTAAAATAAGAATTTGTAAAACACTAGCCCATCTCCCATGACTCGTTTAAGGAAATATAAAGATGTACAGGATAACACAATCAGATACATGTGTATGTGAATGAACAGCCTTGGTATCCATGCATACGTGCATTGATCTATTCAATATACATCAGTGTAATTATATGCCAAATCTGTGGTAAGCACTGATTTCAGAGAAAATGCTTATCCATTTGAGAACCAAGTACCAGCAAACCACCAAAAAGGAACAATGGATTTTGATGGGTTGAGATGAGAAAGGTTTTTGGAAGAAGGGCGTTTCAAAAGGCAACACCGGGAAGGGAATGTGGAGCCAGATTTTGGATGACCTTTCAACCTTTCAAACCATTGGAAACAATTTGTATGTCCATAGACAAGGGGAAACCATTGAAGGTTTTTAACCAACCACAGGAATGACATGATCAGAGTATGTCATACTTAGAAGATAATGGGAGGCAGGAGAGTAATTCAGGAGACTGAAAGTAGTGGGGGAGGCCTGAAGGAAGCCCATGGCAGGTAGAATGAACTGAGAGAAAAGGAGCTGAGAGCCAGACCACACAGGACTTGACTGTGAACTACAGGTAGGAAGGAAAGGGCTGAGTATTTTAGCTTGGGTGCTGAGTTATGTTCATGTCCTGGTCCCAGGCAGATGGCAAGGGAAGAGCAGGCGAGCTGAGAAAGGAGTTTAGCTTGTGAAATCAATGGTTTGAGAAGACAGACTCAAAAGATGTGGAATGGAATTAATGTCACACAGAGCAAACGGTGCTTCTCCCCAAGGTAAGTGGAAAGATTACCCAGTAACACCTGTCTGGGTTCCTCCACAGACTTGCAAGGTGTGAATCTCTGAGATGAAGCCTATTTATGTGTGTTTTGGAAAAAGCAAATTCTCTAGGTGAGTCTCACCCAAATACCTGGTTAAGGTTCACGGACATGAAGCCATGTTTCTCAAACATTTTTTGCCCCACACTTCACTCCTGACAGTGGAAAAAGAATTCAGTAATTATGAACAACTTGAGAAGAACCAAGGATCAACCAAGTGGTGTGATCGCATAAAACATCAGCAATCCCAACACCCGGGTTCAAAAAACTATTACCTTGCAATTGTGAATGCAAGAACCATAATTAAAAACTAACTACAGAAAGAGCACAGTGGCTCACATCTGTGATTCCAGCACACTGGGAAGTGGGGGGATTGCTTGAAGCCAGGATCTTGAGACAGGCCTGAACAAGAGCAAGACCCCATTACTATAAAAAATAGAAAACTTAGCTGTGCATGCTGGGATGTAGCTGCATCCCAGCTTCTTGGGAGGCTGAGGCAGGAGGACTGTGTGAGTCCAGGAATCTGAGATTGCAGTGAGCTGAGATGACATCATTGCACTCTAGCCCAGCAGATAGGGCAACATCATGTTCCAAATAAATAAATAAATCCAAACACTCAAGACAACCTTAGTGTTCACTGATAATGGTGTCCTTAAATTTTCCAGAATGTCATGTATAGTATGAGCTTTGCAATGTTACAAAACACTGTGTGGCAGCCGTTTTAGTAAAATAAGTCAGCCTCGGTAGAGGGCTATAGTGTCACAGCTCAAAGCAACCTCAAACTCTTGGGCTCAAGTGATCTTCTTGCCTCAGCCTCCCAAGTAGCTGGGACTATAGGCACCCACCACAATGCCCAGCTATGTTTAGAGACAGGGTCTTGCTCTTGCTCAGGCCCGTCTTGAACTCATGAGCTCCAGGGATCCACCTGCCTCAGCCTCCCTGAGTGCTAGGATTACAGGAGTGAACCACTTTGCCTGACCAGCACATAACTTTTTTAATTGCTTTTAGAAGGATGTGAGCAAAAAGGTTAAAAATTACTCCTTTACTATAGAAAACTACATAAGACCATGTATCTCTTCTGCTTAAGCATCACAATGTTTTGTGACCTCTTAATTGTTGCAGTCCTTTGTAGGGACATTTTTTTCCATAAGGCATAAAGTTTCTACCTCTTCCTAAGAATTACTACCTACCAGACAAGTAAACAAAGAAAGCACATCAAGTAACTGCTCTGACACATGGACAATTCTCAAATTTGACCTTGACAAAATAAAACTGTTTCACTTCCCAAGACTTTAGGGTCATTCTCCAATCTTCAAGTGTTAACACCACAAATTCTAAACATGTCTAACACTAGGTCTGAAAGATAATCACTCTGCAGTGGATAAGGGCCCAGAGGGACAGTCCACACAAGCCTACCACATTATTATCTTGGGTAGTGACCACACAACTGCAATAGTGAGGCAAGCTTTACCTGTGCTCCCCCCACAAGGTGTCCAGGCTGCCTAGGCTTGGAAGAGGCGCTCCTGAGGGGATGCCTAAGCAGATGGAAGATGCCACCCCACCCTGCTCCCTAAGAACCTTAAAGAGAAGACTGTACTGAACGGGTTTCTCTCCCACTGGCTTACCACATTTCAGTCACATTAACAGCCAGTCCTGTCAATGAAATTAAATAATCTTTGAACAATGGCCAATGGCCAAAGACTTGAAGCATAAACTTGCAAGTTTATGTAACTCCAAAATTTTCAGCCACTATCATTTCAGTGATTAATACAGAGTAATGTTATCTTTAGTGTTCAGTATCTCTAGCATCCCTAACATACACAGAAATTAGATACTTTTGCAGAATAAATTAGTAAATGAGTAATTCATAGAAAATAAATTAGTAATCAGTGTCTATCACCAGGGCTGCCTATTCTTCACACTGTGCGAAGTGTGACTGAATTTAAAGCAGATCTTCTGGAAAATATTTCCAAATGTTCACAATACAGCTGGGTCCCCACAATTCTTATTAAACCAAATTTCTTTTAATGATGTTTTCTCCTGCCAGGATCTTTCAAAGTAGATGACAGGTTTCTTGAGGGTGGAGTTAACGCCATGCTTTCTTTTTCTCTTAGTAGCTACCTTGCCGGTGGCTCCTGCATAATGTGGCTCTGTGTATCATCTTTGAAGGATACATTGGCCATTTGGGGTTACCTCAGGAATTGTCATCCATTCAGCCTCCCTTTTCCTTCCTGGGCTGTTAATCTCATGGTCCAAGGTGCAGACAGCAATAATGATACAATAAGTGTACGTGTTGGGTACCGTTTTAAGGGCTTAAGGTATAATAACTCACTTAGTCTTCATAGCCTGCTAAGGTAGATCTGTTGACATCTTCATATGAAGATAATGATACTTCCATATGCAATACTACTTCTCTCAATTTCGAGAACTGAGGTGAAAAGAAGTTAATTAACCTGCCTGAAGATCACTGAGCTCCTAATGGTGGAACCAGACTTTGACTCCAGACACACTGGCTCTACCATTCATGGGCTTAACCACCACTGTGTAATTCCACAGTGAATACTATCATCATGGGAAAAATTAAAAATAGCAAAGTCCAAAGAATAAGAGAAAATCAAAAGAAATGGGTCCCTCTCTACCCATGTTGTTGGATGGGTCTGTCTCCTTTTCTCCCTCCTGTCCTCCTAAGGCTATTAACCTATAAGTTATTTATAAAGAGATAAAGTTGTTCCTATTAATTTAGATGGCGATAGAAAACACATTTCTATTTCATATACTCAACTAGTTGATAGATCTGCTCCCAACTATGGAAAGTATCTTAGAGGCCACAGAAGTCACCCGGGAGAAGTACTTTCTGGCTAATCATGCCGGGTAAGTGTCTATTATTCTTAATATATCCCAAGTGGAAACAAATAAGCTAATTAGCAAAGGACATGTGCAGATCATTCACAAAAGCAAATTAAAAACACAAGGAAAATAATCTGAATTTCTCTAGAATTCAAATAATAAGTATAAAGTAAGACAATGGGACTGGGCCCGGTGACCCAATCTTGTAATCCTAACACTTTGGAAGTTGAGGTGGGAAGTTTATGTGAGGCCAAGAGTTCAAGACCAGCCAGAGGAAGAGTGAAACCCCTATCTCTACAAAAAATAAAAAAAACAGGGTGGTTCCTGTGGCTCAAAGGAGTAGGACACCAGCCCATATACTGGAGGTGGCAGGTTCAAACCCAGCCTCTGGCCAAAAACTGCAAAAAATAAATAAATAAAAATAAAAAAACTAGCCAGGGGTGGTAGGCCCCACCTCTAATCTGTGCTACTCTGGAGGCTGAAGTGAGAAGATGGCTTTAGCCCAGGAGTTTGAGGCTGTAGTAAATAATTTCTGTACCACTGCATTCAACCTCAGCAACAAAGTAAGGAACCCTGTCTCTATCAAACAAACAAACAAACAAAAGTTGAATGTCCAGTGCAGTTCCTGGCACATAATGGGGAATTCAGTCTGCTTTTATGTACTGAATGATCTAAAGTACTGTGTATTTTTAAAACGTGGAAACAAGACTGAATGTGGCAGGATAATAGTGGTTGCCCCTGGATACAAATCACAGGTATTTTTTTCTGCATCTTTAATTTGTAATGTTTTTATTTATTTATTTTGAGACAGAATCTCACTGTGTCGCTCTCAATGGAGTGCTGTCACATCACAGCTCACAGCAACCTTAAACTCTTGGGCTTAAGCAATTCTCTTGCCTCAGCCTCCCAAGTAGCTGGGACTACAGGCACCCGCCACAACGCCCAGCTATTTTTTTGTTGCAGTTGTCATTGTTGTTTAGCAGGCCTGGGCTGGGGGCCAGCCTGGGTGTACGTGGCCAGCGCCCTAACTACTGATCTATGGGCTCCGCCATGTTTTCCTTTCTTTTTCCTATAATAAATGCCTTACTTTAGAAATCTGGAAAAGAACTCAAAACTGATAAATCCAAACAAAATGTACTCTTCAATTCCTCACATCACAGGAGCTGACTTCCAATAACAAAGATATCCCTAACCCATACATTTTTTGGTTTACTATCAACAGTGGGTGGCTGTTTATAAGCAGCTACTAAAACCTACCAGAGAAAAGCCTGGTTGCAAACAGCACCTGGTAGAAAAACAAACTCCCAGAGTCTAGAACCAAGATCAGTGTGCAGAAGTACACAGAAAGATTATAGGCTAAAGGTTTGTAAGAAATGTTGCGGGGCAGCACCCGTAGCTCAGTGGGTAGGGCACCGGCCACATATGCCCAGTCTGGCGGGTTTGAACACAGCCCAGGCCTGCTAAACAACAATGACAACTGCAACAAAAAAATGCCGGGCGTTGTGGCAGGTGCCTGTAGTACTTGGGAGGCTGAGGTAAGAGAATTGCTGAAGTCCAAGAGTTTGAGGTTGCTGTGAGCTGCTACTGAGGGTGACAGTGGAGACTCTGTCTCAAAAAAAAAAGAAAAAGAAAAAGAAAAAAAGAAATGTTGCAAATCTGTCACAGTCTATTTTAGATGAGATTGTGAATATTTTATAATAGAAGTATCATTGAACGTGTCATGGCTTTCTGCAATTATAAAAACATTGCTGGCTTGGCACCCCCAGCTCAGTAAGTAAGGCGTAAGAATTGCTTAAGGCCAAGAGTTGGAGGTTGCTGTGAGCTATAATGCCATAGCACTCTACCAAGAGCCACAGTGTGAGACTCTGTCTCAATAAAGATAAATAAATAAATAAATAAATAAGTAAATAAATAAATAAAAGGAAAAAACATCTTGGCTCAGCGCCTGTAGCTCAGTGAGAAGGGCGCCTACCACATAAACTGAAGCTGGTGGGTTCGAGCCTGGCCAGGGCCTGCCAAATAACAAGGACAACTGCAACCAAAAATAGCTGGGCGTTGTGGCAGGCACCTGTAGTCCTAGCTTCTCGGGAGGGAGGCTGAGGCAAGAGAATCACTGAAGCCCAAGAGTTTGAGGTTGCTGTGAGCTGCGACACTACAGCACTCTACCGAGAGCAACATAGTGAGACTTTGTCTTAGAAAAAAAAAAAAAAAAAATCTCTGAAATCTAAATAACTATGCCAACATTTGTGGCTGCCTGTATACACACACACACACAAAATCAGACTATGATTAAAGGAATAATGCTATGAGCCTTAACATTACAATAAAACCAAATTATATTTTAACTCAGATCTCCTATGGTTATCAATAGAAGTAATATATGTGGAATAGGTGACTTTTCTACATGAATACCCAAGGTCTCCTAACAAAGACAAATGGAAAGTAAATGGCAGCAGGTGGATTTGAATATAGGGGCTAGTACAGAAAATAAAGGTAAAGCTGACTGATTCCTGGTTCCTATCAACAAAGGACAGTTCAGCTCACCGTGTCCATCTGTGAACAAGTGATAAGTCCATCAAGACAGTGTTTGGATAACCTATGTCAGAAAATATTTGGACCTGAAATATTCCAGATTGCTAAAGATAAAATCTTGAGTTGCCAGAATAGTGCCATAGTTCATTTTCTTTTGTTGAAAGACTGATTAGTTAGAAATACTGAGGACAGTATAGGATAACTAAGTCTCCATTCACCTCATAGCTTTTCCACTATCGAAGCTAAAAGATTCTTCTTTCAAGGATGTATATAAAGATATGGAGTGGGTCAACTTTGTACTTAATTCCAGTGGTGTATGTTGGTACTTTCGGAATCATTATCAAACAAGACAGCAACAGGTAATCTGGAGACCACAAAATTAACTTCCAATTTAGCAAAAGGCCTTTCTTAAAAATTACCACATACTATTTATAATTAATACAAATATCTAGATGGATAATATAATCATGAAATATTTTGCACTAAGCTGGCTTTCATTTCTGGGAATCCTACACCAACAAGGACTGCATAAATATTTATCATTTTTAAAAAATACATGAATGCTCCAGTCAAAGTTCTAGCACAATTTTTCATTATTGCCTGTACTAAAACAGATCACAATCTTTCATTTCATTTTTGTATTCTTCTCACTATTAATCTAATGCATATTACGCCTATATCTCAGTGCTGCTAAAGTTTATTGAATGGCATGTTAAGCCTCTCACACTTAGGATTTTTCAATCCCAAAGTGACTACGAACTGTGATTCTCCAGAATAAATACCAAACAATAAAATAAGAAAATACATAGTATTTTTCTAGACAGTGACCAAATTTGTATTTGCTGTAATGTTAATGATCAAATGAAACTCTGGCATACTCTGTTCCATTCAGGGCCACAGACTGCACTATCTTTCAGCCATTTTTCTTACAAATGCACACAGAAGGTCACAAGGAAGATTCAGGGAGCAATTCAAAGCAAGCTTCACTAGGGATAAAACAACAGCTGAATAGTATGCCTGCATTTGAAAAGTTTCATTTAACATTATGCTGCTGTATTTTAAGTAAAATACTAATACTAATGCTCTTTTATCTGGAGATCATGCATTGTGTTATTTTCCAAACTTCCATCTATAAGAAACAACGTATAGAGGTACAATGCCTTTTAAAGTCTTTCATTCCATTAATTTTCTTTTGGTAAAAACAGCTTTGTGAATAAAAAAAGGTTTCCTCAGCTGGCCTGTATTTAATTCTAGAAATTCCTGCACTATCTTACAGACTCTAAAATACAGAATGGAAAATATAAAAACAATAATACCCTTTTATAACTGTCACCACAGGGAGAGAGGAGAGAAAGTTAGAAAAATATACAAAGCATTGAAAGGCTGGATATGTGGAAGATGAGGGGGGAGGGTTTCACGAGGTTCTAGGCAAGCCCTTTGAAGACGTCACCTCACATACATAATGTTACAGCAGTCAGCACAGGCCTGCTGCTTTCCTATTGGTGAGCACCGTGTCAGCCGACATCAGAAGATAATCATCATTGGCCAGACAATTACAACTAGAGCAACTAGCCTCCACTGCTGTTAGCACAAACCTGGCAGGCTGCGGAAAGAGAAGCAGGCAGTGTGAACCTAGCTTCCCTTCTAAGTCAATGAATTTTATGTTACCTTACCAATCACTAGGTGATTTTGCTCCTTTGCTAGCAGCTCTTCTAAATTAAGTCAGAGATTAGTGAGAATCATAAAAGAACAAAATGTCTCTATTTTCAGTGTAAAATTACAAGGGTTTTCCAGTGTAAAATTGGAACTTTAAAATGGTATTTGGAGGTAAAAGCAGACCCTTTCCTTTCCTCTACCTCATAATAATAAATTCTCATTTACCAGGTAATATTACCCAGGGTATTTTCAACTGGACATACAGTTTCAACCTAAGGGTAAGAATGATTCTCCAAGGCAATATTTATTACTTTGCATTTCAATTGTTATTCTAAATCATATATATATAATTTGGCTGGAAAGGTAAAAAGTCTACAGTACTTATTTCATACCTAGGTCGACGAGTATCAGGTTAATCACTCACTAAAGCAGCAATAAACTTGATTAATTAGCATCAGTTGAACCCTTGTATAATAGTGTTTATACAAACACCACTCCAAAAATGGGGCCCCAATCCATTAACTCCTGCTATGGTTAACAAGTATGAATTATGGGGTATGTTTCAAAAACTATCCTCCTTTCAGTTCCTCTTAAATAATACTAGTTAGTGCAGATGGCATACTGGCCCTCCTCACAACTCTTCAAAAGCCAATGTAGCTCATTTTTGAGATAAGGTTCTTAAAATTATTCCTAAATTACCAAGTTTTGTTTGATACTAAGATTTAAAGACATTTACAAATAAATTCTGGAAAGACAGAATAGAATCTTCACTATATTGTGTTTTTCCTCCACAAGCTGCTTCAAACCTTTCATGTTAATTATTCTGGAAAAGGCTTAAGATGTGGTTTCCCAAAGTTCCCCTCAAGAGAGTCTAGGCCAGCGGTTCTCAACCTGTGGGTCGCCACTCCTTTGGGGGTCGAAAGACCCTTTCAAAGGGATCACCTAAGATGATCCTGCATATCAGATATTTACATTACGATTCATAACAGTAGCAAAATTACAGTTATGAAGTAGCAATGAAAATAATTTTATGATTGGGGTCACCACAACATGAGAACTGTTGTGGTGTCTTGGCATTAGGAAGGTTGAGAACCACTGGTCTAGGCCTTGGTTATGGAGTTCCCGGTCTCCTGTGAACCAAGAGAGTGAAGAAAATCTTGTTCAAGACTTTTTTAGCTGCAGGGGTTTTTGGGAGAAGAGAGGAGAATACTATATAAAACTGAACCCCCAGGATATTGGAAGAAAGTCTGGAAAACACAAGAAAGCAAGACAATTAGGGTCTGGAAGGGTTTCCTGCAGGGATGACAGCCTGCAGAGTTCTTTGACCTCAGTTGCAATCCAAGAACACACATAACAAAGAGGGCAGAGGCCAGGGTGATGGACACAGTATTCACAACGGGGGCTGGGGGCTGGGAAGCAGGTTAAAGCTGCCATTAATAAGCAATGCTAGAGATCAAACGGGCACCAATCAACATTTTTACTCACTGGACAAGTTTCCCCAAGCATCTGCCACGTTTAATACTGCCAGGCGCTTTGCAAAATCAAGAGTGGAGTAAGATGAGAACCGTGTCCTAAAGAGCTGATGGACTGCATGTGAATATCCATGCACATAAAAGCGAGGAAAAGATACTTCCAGAAGAAAGGTTCCGATAAAGAGCTAGGAGGAAACCAGTCATTCATTGCTTAACAGAAGATAAGTTGGCACATTCTTGACATTTTTCGGTCTCATGAGAGCTAGAACCTGTCTGGTTCAGTGAGTACTAAGTGGAAAGAAGAGGCGGGAAATGGTACCTGCAGAGACACAGGAAGCCTCCTCAGAGAAAAGGCAGCAAGTCAAAGAGAGGCAGTATTGACCGCCGAGGTGCTAGGAAAGGCGGGCACACAGTGCAAAGGGTGAGGGCAAGCAAACTCCGGGCAGGCAGGTTCACCCAGGATGCAGCAAGTTGCAGAAAGCAGAGGTTAAGAAATGCAGAGCGGTGGCACCGGCTGCTGGGGGAGGAAGACGCGCCCGGGCAGCGCGTCCAGAGGACAGGACAAACAGCTGCAGAGAAGACCCGGGCCCCGGGCTGGCCAGCCACGCGGCTCCTAGAGCCTGTCCACGCCGGTCGCCGCCCCCTCCCGCCTTCAGCGCCTCCCCCTACGCGGGCGGAGGAAGTGCCTGCGAGGGACCCCGGGCTGCAGGGCCCTGAGGGCTCCGCTTCCCCGAAACGCCGAGGCCCCTACAGGTCTAATCAACTCCGGATCGAGATCCGCCGTGCGCAGCCACCCTCCCGACCCTGCCCAGGGCTCACGGCCTCGGCGGCCCCCGGGGCCACCCAGCTCCGCGCCCCATGTGCCTGCCGCACTTCCCGTCCCTCCAAGCGGCGCGCACGCCCTCTTAGACTCCAGCTCCGGCTGGACGCGGCCCCCGGGCCCCTAGCCCGCCGCCTCCGCCGGCCCCGCCGCAGCTCGCTTCCCACCAGGCCGGGCCCAGGGGGCGCGCCCGCCCGGCTGCAGCGGCCAATGGCCAGTGGGCCCGGGGCCGGCCCGCGGGAAGCCGGCCGAGCAGGAGCCGGCGGGGGAGGCTGCGGCGCCTCCCGAAGCCGGTCGGCAACTCCAGAGCACCCGAGGAGCGGAAGTTGAACCCTCCCCTCGGCTCCGGCCCCGCGGAACCCCCCTCCTACTGCACCAACCTTGCACTGCCGCCCGCGCGCCGGCGTCTCCAATTTCCCATTGATGAGAGGAGGGGGGTAGGCAGGTCGCCAGGGCGTGGGGACACGCGGCGGGCGGAATCCCCCGGCTCCCCGGAGCCCCCGCCGCCGGACCCTCCCCCACCGAGCCACCCCGAGGCTGCCGGCCCCTGCCCAGCTCGGGGTGCCTGGGGCCAGCCCTTTACTGATCGCCAGACAGGGGGTTAGGAGGAAGAGGGGAATGAGAATGTCTTTGCCACGGCTCTGTCTGCAAGGAAAAGCGACATGAGCACACCCTCCCCTGCTAAATACTGCAAGGTGACACGAGATGGCCTCTCACACGGGGATTTTCAAAACGACTGGCGGAGGGAGTACAGTAAACAAGAAAGGTATTTTTCCCGATTAGTAGTTTTTCTGGGGAAGTGCCCCCAAGGAGTCTGCGGACCGAGGGCCTTTCAGTCCGTGTGCCTGAACTCCAGCCGGGAGCTTCGCACTGAACTAGGAGTGAATGCGTCCAAAAGGCGTTTCCGTAAAACAGAAACTTAATCATGGCGTGGCTACACTCGCTCGCTTTCATTCATTTATTACTGTTTTCATTGTCCCCTCCTCCTCTCCCTCCCACTCCGGCTGGTTTATGAAACCGGAAAGGGATCCGCGTGGGGAAAGGGGTCTCGGAAAGGGGGCAGCCGGAGGAGGACGGTGCGGTGGGAGAGCTGCAAGGGGACAGCAAGGACACGAGATGGGGAGAGGGCGAGGACCGGCGCGAGCGCGGCGGGCGGGACAGGGTTAAAGGGAGCCGGAGACGGGGTCCTCCCTCGCTGCCTTGCACACTCCGGTTGTGGGAGGCCGGGCACGAAAACCCAAATGTAGATAAAAACCAGGAGGTAGCAAAGGTGTGGTATCTGGACTGAGGCATCCCCCTGCCTTCCCGGCCGCGCAGACATCACTCTTTGCACACATATATGTTCTATGTTATATAATCTACATAAAAGATGCCCGAGTAGCCGCGGTTCACACAGGGGCACCCACAGACCGTGCGTTTCACGCAGCCCGGTGCCTCCTGCACCCGGGAGACCCAAGAACTCGGCGCCCGGCTGGCTGCCTGCGAGTCACCGGTCCACTCACGCCCGGACGGAGCACACCGAGCTGAAGGCACTCCTGGAAGACGCGCAGGGCTGCCGAGAACGGTATCAGGCGAAAGCATCACCTACCAGTTTTCCTGCATCCATTGGATGGCTTCGTTCTCGTTGAACTGCTTTTCGAATTCATATTCTTGTAAAGTCAACACTGACATGTTCATTGGGGCTGATCTTCGGAGTCGCTACGTGCTCTCTACACAAAATAAAATAATCTGTAAAGCGCTTGATTTCGAGTGCTCTCCTGTCTGCTTCCCCCACCCACCCCCCTAGGTCTTCCCCTCGCCGCTCGGTCTCCGGCGGTCGGTCTCTCTCCCAGCCTCTCAGCTACATCCAGGGTTGAGCATTGCCTGCGCCTCCGCTCCCAGCTCCTCTCTCTGGGGCTCTCCTCCTCCCGGCGTCCGCATCCACCGTAGGAGGAAATGAATGCCTTGCGGTCTTAGTGCCTGCACGTTTGTCCATCACCCTTTTTACTCGTCTACAGGGAAATCTCCTCCCCCTCGTGCGATCGGAAAAATTAACCCTTTGCCTGGGAGAGCGCAGAAAGAGCGAGACCTCTCCCCTCCCTGCGGGCAGTTTTGTTTACGCGAAGGTGGCTGGAGGACTGGAGGAAGGGCGCGGAGAAGGAGGAAGTGGCCTGGAGGTCATTCACATCCCCCAATCCCAACCTCGTGGGCCGCTGTGCCCTCCCTTTGAATGAAGCTTCAGCGTGCGGGGCGCATCCCTGAGGCGCGTGGACCAGGGAGCTTGGCGAGCAAACGATTGGGAAATAGTAAAACCTGCCAGCTCTCTCGCAAGAGAGGTCTGGGCAAATTTGCGTTGAGATCACCAGTGAAGGGAGTGCACTTCCCACCTCCTCGCAGAATCACCCCTACACCCCGGAGCTTGGATTCAAACTAGCTGGGGCCCGGAGCCCCACGGAGCTCCTCAATCTGGTGTGGACAACAGACGCTGAGGATGAGGATTATAGCCGGAAGTGGAAGAAAGGACAGGGAGAATTGAGTGGAGAGTTTGAGTACTGGGAAGGGGAGAATTCATGGATAAAGACAGAGAGAGTAAGGAAATTAAGAGGAAAACTGGACCAACAGGTCCAGTGCAAAAACTTTATTTGTGCCCATGCGTAATTTTGATTCATTTATTGAACCTTGTAGGTAGAACAGAATAATGTTTAAGGAGAGAGCTGAACCTCCAGCCTCACAGCAGCTTAGTTTTAACTCAACTTCCATATACACCCCTCTTTATTTTCCCAGAGGGAAAAGTATTTTCTACTGTGGGTTCCTTTGCCTGTTTTCCCCAAAAGGTTAAGAAAAATGAAATATGAGACATTAGGGTATTTAATGATGTCATTGTAAATTTAAAAAATAATAAGGAACGTATGCTTTTACAATTAAGGTGGATATTATTAGGACAAGAAAGACAATTCTTTTTCTAGGAGAACCCCCCAGCAGTTTAGAGAAGGTATTTTCATTGATTAGGTGCCTATAACCTCTGAAAGGTGGGTACTGGGATAAATATCTCTGTAAATACAGGAGAAAGTATATTAAAGAAAGTGTTCTTCGGGGCGACATGATTGCAAGAGGGACTTTACCTAACAAATGCAATCAGTGTAACCTGGCTTATTGTACCCTCAATGGATCCCCAACAATAAAAAAAAAAAAAGAAAGAAAGAAGGTGTTTAAAAACCCAGTACAGTATCATATAAGTCCAAGGGCTAGACGGATTATTGTTCAGCAAATTAATATATAAGCTGACACTCCATAAGATTCTATGTATGAAGAACTGTCTTCATCTCTGGCTAAAGGTTGCCATGCTAGAGACCTCTGTAGTACAAGTCCCAGGGAATTAGAAGGTAAGGGCCAGCCTAAAACACTCAGCAGGATTGTGCTAGAAGGTGGGTGTGACTATTGAGAAAGAAAGATTATTAGCATAGTGCTTGGCAGTGTGAACAATCAATATTTGGAAAGTGAATGGTTTAAATAAATGAAAGAAAGCAAGTGAGAAAGTAATTAAGAGTGAAAAAATCCATAAAACTTTGCAAGGATAAGTCTAAAAAGCTTCAATTTTTAAATTCAGTCTTCTTACAAGTTATCACATCAATTTCAAACCAGTTTGAGAAATCCACATTTAGTTATTGTTTCTTATTCAAGTGTCTGTTTATCTTCTGAAGATGGATTTGGGATTATGTTTGAACCAAATACTGTATCTACCCACTGAGATACGGGCACAGCCCAAACTGTTATTTTTTTTAAGAGATGAATCTTCCTATATTGCCCAGACTGGACTTGAACTACTGGGCTTAAGGGATCTTCCTTCCTCAGCCCCTGGAGTAGCTGGGACTACAGACACCGGGCATATTTGATAATTTTAAATCTATACCATTCATTCACCAGATATTCCTTGAGTACTTACTCACCTGAGCTTTTGGAAGTCAGTGAAGAATGAGACAAACAGGGATTTTGGTCACTTGGACTTCTTATTTCAGAGATAAAAACAATTTTTTTTTGGTTTGTTTTAAGGTTAAGTAACTTTTTATGTAATAAATACTCATTCAACATTCTCAAACTATATATTAAACGTCCATTATGTAATGATGAATGTGAAATTTACCATGAAGAAAAACCAGTGTTCTAGATTAAACCAACCTGGGAGACCTTGGGAGGCCTCCCTGAGAAAGTAACATTTTTTTTTCATCTGGATACACCTGATATTAAATTGGAAAAAATATATTATTGTAAAGGGAAATTACAGATTTCACTTATAAATGAGGATGTAATATCCTAAACAACATATTAACAAGTCAAATTAAAAATTAATGTTTAAGTAAT